>JAOSBP010000204.1:11939819-11952772 GCA_027563825.1 Erythroxylum mucronatum
CTCTCCTACTCTGTTCTGTTATTTCTTCTACTGCTGGTTGGGTGCTTGTTTGGCTTTGTTATTGTCGGTACCCATCATTTGGTATCAGAGAATATATCGGTTCTGATTTGTCGTTCATGCCACATACCAGAATGGCAGATAAGTTTGAAGCGATGGAAAAGAGGGTAGAAGAAAATATCACCAAACACATGTCCCAGTTAACCGAAACCTTGGTAGCCTATATGACCAACATAGATGCACGTTTGGTTGAGCTTGCTAATCGACTACCTGCTAACGCTGAAACTGGATTTTCTGGCCTCAACTCACCTTCAGCCAAATCCGATAACCACCCTGAACCCACAACCCAGGACACTACACCCACCAATGCCAAAAACCTTGAACAAAACCCACCTACCTGCCACTGTTGTGAACACAACGATTATTCTAGGAAGGTTGACATGCCACTCTTCTCGGGCGAGGACCCCCACTCATGGGTGTTCCGACTGGAAAGGTATTTTACCGTAAATCATCTCACCGAGGCGCAGAAGTTGGAGGCAGCCGCCGTCTGCCTGGAGGGCGGAGCTCTTTCTTGGCTTCGTTTTGAAGAGAAGCGGAGGAAATTCTTGACATGGGAAGAATTAAAGAATCAACTCTTGATCAGATTTTCAGGAGGCACAACCCATATTCTTTATCAGCGTTTCTTGTCCTTGAAACAGACCGGCACGGTGCAAGAATACAGAGAGCAATTTGAGGTCTTATCCATACCTCTGAATCTGGATGATGAGATGTTGATGGCTATCTTTATCAATGGTCTGGACCCTAAGGTAAAGGTTGAAGTAATTATGCTTAATCCCGCTGGGCTAGCTGAAACCATGAATACAGCCCAAAGAGTGGAAGCCCGCAGTTTTGTTCTATCCAACACAGAACCATGGAAGTGGACCACCAAGATAACCCATAACAGCTCACCTACAACCCATACTCACTCAAACTACAAAACAAACACCGAAAATCAAAGTTACAGAACCACAAATCCTCAGATCTCACCGCAACATAGCACCATAAACCAAACATCTAGACATTCCTACACCTCATCAGCAGCTAGTGGATCCAACCGCGAGATCTCACGTGGTACTTTCAAACGGATCACGGGAGTAGAGGCGCAAGCACGAAGAGAGAAAGGATTGTGTTTTAATTATGACGAAAAATACCACTATGGGCATATCTGTAAGAATCGGCAGTTGCAGGTGCTGTTGGTTAACGATGACTCAGATGGGGAGGAAGCTCCGGAAATGGCTACTACGCAAACAGAGGGAGAGGAACCTATTATGGGTACTGTGGAGGTATCCCTAAATTCTGTGGTGGGATTGACCTCACCCAAATCACTCCGACTGTTGGGAGAAATCGCGAGACGGGAGGTAGTTGTGTTGATAGACAGTGGCGCATCCCACAACTTTATTTCGACTAGATTAGTGGAGGAGTTGAATCTGCCTAAATCGGCCACGGGAGGATATGGGGTAGTGATGGGGACAGGAATGACGGTGGGAGGTGAAGGTGTATGTAAAGGTGTGGCAGTACGATTACAGGAGCTTGTGGTGGTAGAGGATTTTTTACCTCTTGATTTGGGCAGTTCCGATGTCATTTTAGGGATGAAATGGCTTACAACATTGGGGGAAACAAGTAATAATTGGCAGGAGCTCACGATGAGAGTAAAGATGGGAAGTAGTGAAGTGCTTTTGCGTGGTGACCCAGTTCTATGCAAGTCAGCCGTGTCCCTCAAGTCCTTGTGGAAAGTATGCCAGGCTGAAGGTCAAGGCGTCTGGTTTGAATTGGGCCAATTACAAGCTGAGGTAGGGCATACGCAGGAAGTGGTGGAACCAGCAGTTCAGTCCCTTTTAAATGAGTTTGAAGAGGTGTTCAACATGCCTATGGGATTACCACCCATAAGGGAGAGGGAACATGGCATCGTCCTAAAAGAGGGCACTGAACCAATCAATGTGCGTCCATACCGGTACCCGCACTGCCAGAAATCAGAGATTGAAAAACTTGTTGGTGAAATGCTAGCAGCCGGTATTATTCAGGAGAGTGGAAGCCCGTTTTCAAGCCCGGTTTTGCTGGTTAAAAAGAAGGACGGTAGTTGGCGATTCTGTGTGGACTATCGCGCTGTGAATAAGGCGACAGTTCCAGATAGGTTCCCTATTCCAGCCATCGATGAGTTACTTGACGAGTTGCATGGAGCGCAATTTTTTTCTAAGCTGGATTTAAAATCGGGTTATCACCAGATCCGTGTGAAGGCTGAGGATGTACCAAAAACAGCATTTCGAACTCATGAGGGACACTATGAGTTCTTGGTAATGCCTTTCGGTCTAACCAACGCACCAGCAACTTTTCAATCCTTAATGAATTCTATTTTTAGACGTCTGTTGCGAAAATATGTATTGGTCTTCTTTGACGACATCTTGGTGTATAGTTCTTCATTAGAAGCTCACTTGGGACATCTCCGGGAGGTACTTTTTCTGCTCCATACTCATAAGTTGTATGCTAACCGGAAAAAATGTCACTTTGGCAAAAAGCAGGTTGACTATTTGGGGCATGTCATTTCTAGTGAGGGTGTGGCAGCTGATCCGGAGAAAATTAAGGCCATGACAAGTTGGCCAATTCCACAGAATCTGAAAGGGCTTCGTGGATTCTTGGGATTAACCGGGTACTACCGTCGATTCGTTAAAGATTATGGCAAGATAGCATTGCCGCTCACGCAACTCCTTAAAAAAGATGGTTTCAAGTGGACGGGAGAAGCTACAATTGCTTTTGAGAAACTGAAAGTAGCCATGACAAAGGTGCCGGTTCTTGCTCTACCCAATTTTGCCGAACCCTTTACACTAGAGACCGACGCTTCAGGGACTGGATTGGGGGCTGTTTTAATGCAAAATAGGCACCCTATCGCTTACTATAGTCAAGCCTTAACAGGTAGGGCTCAATTTAAATCAGTTTATGAAAGGGAGCTTATGGCCATTGTCTTCGCGATCCAGAAGTGGCGTCATTACTTGCTTGGAAGGAAGTTCACGGTGCGGACTGATCAAAGTAGTCTTAAATTCCTTTTGGAACAACGGCTAGTGTCTATAGAGTATCAAAAGTGGCTGTCCAAATTATTGGGATTTGAGTTTGACATCCAGTACAACCCAGGGGTGCAAAATCGGGTGGCTGATGCCTTGTCTCGTGTTCATGAAGGCCCAGGGAAGGAGAAAACATTGTTGGCCGTAACGGTAGCAGGGGTTCTGGACTTAGCTGGAATTTCTGAAAAGGTCCAGCAAGATCCCAAGTGTGCAACCATTATCGAAATGTTGAAGAAAGATCCAGATGCCAAGCCAGGATGGAGCCTAATACAGGGACAGCTGCGGTGGAAGGGAAGGTTAGTTTTACCCCAAGATCCAGAACTTATTAATGTTATATTAAGAGAATACCACAGCAGTGTACTTCGGGGTCACTCGGGATTTTTTAAAACATACAAGCGGATTGCCTCTGAATTGTTTTGGGAGGGAATGAAAAAAGATGTGTAGGAGTTTATGACGAAGTGTTCCATTTGTTAGCAGAAAAAGTACCTTACGTTGTCACCTGCTGGGCTACTCCAACCCCTGCCCATTCTAGAAGCCGTTTGGGAAGACATCTCGATGGATTTCATCGAGGGACTCCCAACCTCACAAGGGTTTAATGCTATCATGTTTGTAGTGGATCGGTTAACAAAATACAATCATTTTGTGCCATTGAAACACCCTTTTACGACAGCTAAAGTTGCAGATATCTTTGTGCAGAATGTGGTTTGCCTACATGGATTTCCTCGGTCCATTGTCTCTGATCAAGAAAAAATTTTCATTAGCCATTTCTGGACTGAACTTTTTAGATTGCAGGGCACTATTTTGCGTCGAATCACCGCGTATCATCCACAATTAGACGGCCAAACCGAAGTGGTAAACCGTTCTGTGGAAACTTATTTGCGATGCTTTGCGAATATGAAACCAAAGACTTGGCAGCAGTGGGTTGCTTGGGCTGAATTATGGTATAACAGTAGCTTTCATACGGCTGTCCAATGCACTCCGTTTAAGGCGGTGTATGGTCGTGACCCCCCGCTTATAATACGCTATGGCTCATCCTTGACTCCTATTTCAGAATTGGAGGACCAACTTCAGGCTAGAGATAGAGTGCTGGATGAGTTGAAGGACCATTTGTTGATCGCCCAGAACAGGATAAAGAAGGCTACTGATTTGAAGCGGCGTAATGTCGAATTTGCAGTAGGAGATCTAGTGTACCTCAAACTTTGACCTTATCGGTCTAAGTCATTGGCACGAAAACAGAACAAAAAGTTGTCTCCTCGTTATTTCGGGCCTTATGAAGTGGTGCAGAGGATAGGACCTGTAGCTTACAAACTCAAGCTCCCAAAAACTTCAAGTGTCCATCCTACATTTCATGTCTCTCAACTTCGGGCGGCCTTAGGAGTTGACACTCCTTTCCAGGAATTACCCCCATTTCTGACTACGGATTTGGAATGGAATGTGGAACCGGAAGCAGTGCTGAATGTGCGCTCTAGAAGTAGTGGCTCCGCAATAGAAGTGTTGATTGCTTGGAAGCACTTGCCGCATTTTGAGGTTACTTGGGAACCCTTTGATTTGATCAACCAGCAGTTTCCAGCTTTCAACCTTGAGGAAAAGGTTCGTCTTCTTGGGGAGGGTATTGATAGGCCTCTGGTGCATAAGCATTACTGTAGAAGCAAGAAGAGGAGCGTAGGGCTAGAGAAGGTGGGCCAGTGACGTGAGATGGAGGGAAGTTTGTTACGAGCATGCTGACTTGGTTTGTTACGTACGAATAAGAAGGGGAATTCTGTTATCACTGAGTAATATATATTCAGTGGATAGGGGAGAAGGGGGTATCATTATTTTTACTAAAAGAAATTACAATGAGTTTGTTAGAGATCTGCACCCTCTCGAATTGGTGTTAGGAGAGATTCAGCCTCTCGAATTGTTGTTCCTTTTCTTTTGTCAACAATATCGACATTATCAATACAATATAATATAAAGTATTCTACTCTATTACTCTGTTTTGTCATTTCTTTACTGCTGGATTGTTCTCGGCCACTATTCAATTGAAACCCAGGTTGCTTGTTTGGCTCTTGTTATTGTCGGATCCCATCAATCTCCTTGTCTAATTCCCTTAGAGCTTTTAAAAGATTTACTAGGTTGACCATATACCAAGATTTTAAAAGGAGTAGTGATGCAATGTGAGATCTACTGAATAAAAATTGCAGGAAACTCCAAGGCATGAAGAGTGTTTAGAATAAAATCCCAATCCACATCATTATAGGCCTTCTTTAAATCTGCTTTGAGAATGTATTCCTTACATTCTCTTTTGTTAGAATAAGTTCTAACAAGTTCCTACATTAACAAAATATTATCTCCCATAATTCTTCATAGTATGTAGGCCCCTTAGGAAAGGTCAATATACTTATGAAGAACTTCTTTCAACTTTTGAGCCAAGATATTGGAAATGATTTTGTACACTTTTGCAATAAGAAATGGGTCAAAAATTAAAGAAACTCATTTGCTCACTACTATTAGGAATGAGAGCAACAAAAATAATATTGATTTCAAATAACAACTTTCCTATGTTAAAAAAATTCTAAGTAGCATCAGTCACAGTATTCTTAGTTAAGTTCCAAGGTTTGTTGAAGAAATAAAGGCTCAAGTCATTAGGACCAGGTGTCTTATGAGGATTCAAAGAATTCAAGGAGTTTTCTATCTTATGAATGGTGATAGGCTTGCTTAATACTTCTACTTCCTGTTAAGTAATACAATCCTACATAAGTTCTTTAAAAGTGACTGAGGTGAGGTGGTATTAGTAGGAGTTAAGAAATAATCAAAATCTCCTTAGAGCAATAAGTGTTGACAATTTAGTTCCTAATTATTTAGATGCAAAGAAATGATCATGTTGATGTTTTTCCTAGAAATAACAGCTCTATAAAAGAAAGATGTTTTTTTTATCCCCTATACATTCCACCCTGGATCTTTGATTCATTAATGAATGATCATAGATTAGTGCACTAGAGAGGTGTTACATACAGCTAAGGTAAGGTCATTTTTTTTACTTTAGTTTGAATTCTCTCAAGAGACACTCTAGTAGTGTCAAGGAGATGATGATTATTGCCTTTTTTTTAGAAAAATTAGTTTCATCTCTTATTTATTGATTGAAATCTTCCTGGAATATACAAATTGCTTGGGCCTTGGATAGAGACATTTAAAGCTCTCAAGATGCATATCTCAAACTCAGCTTGATCATCTAGAGAATTATTGAATCTAAAGGGGAAGAAGGGTTTTACAGAACCAAGATGAGTGATAATAGCTTAATGGGCTGAGAGACTTTGGTTTACAAAAATAAAAGAAACTTCTTAGATAAATGGGGAACCACAAATGATTTTACATGCTCCTGTCAAGTTTTTCCCTAATAAATTTATCCCCCATTTCTTTATTACACTAAATATATAAGCTTCTTCTATAAGGTAAGTCAGAAAATTGAATATCGGACAGATATTTTCTCAAATTAGAGTAAGGATTGCCTATAGATCTGACACCTTGTGTCTCTTCTAGATTGATAAAAGCATTGAAGTCACCAACAACTAGCTAGGAAAGAGAAGATGCATCTGCTAGCGACCTGAGCTGATTCCATATAAAGGATCTCAAGTATACACTATTATGAGCATAAACAAATGATAAGACGATTGATGTAGCTAAATTCTTATTATAGATCTCCAACTGAATCAATTAGTCAGAGGTGAACTTTATGGTAACATTGAAAAAAAAAGATCATACACAACCACAATTTTCCAATTAGTTGATGAATGTGATTGGAGATCAGATACCAATGCCTTGGCAAAAAAAGAAGAAGGTTACAATTGTGCTACTTAATTCGAGTCTCCAAAGTTCTTACTATAACTGCTTTATTTTAAGCTATAAAGCACTTAACCAAAAGTTTTCTTACGAGGGGCACTAGCCCCTTTAATGTTCCAAGTTAGAATAATCATGATTTTAACTCCCCAGTTGGGACCCTCTTCTTCTTACTTATTTTCCTAATAATTACAGGTTCAAATTCCTTAGTCTTCTTTGTAATTCTACTTGGAGAGACTTTCTCAATTATAGTTTGCTCATATGTTGCTGAAGATTCAATGAGTATTACTTTTTTATTATTTTCTTCATTAGCACTATTAAGGATGTTATTATCTACCACTATCTGAGAGTGGTCACGATCGTTGACATTCATAGCTTATGTTGTTGTACTATCCTTATTTATGCAGAGTTCTATGACCTCTTAATACTCTGCAATCTTAAAATTTTTCTAGTTGGTTTCAAAAATTTCTTATTAGTGACATGTGATTTCTGAGCTTTTAATTGATCTTTATATAATTCTAAGCTTTCATCCAATCGAATGATAGGGTCAATAAATCAGTCATAGAAGATAATAAAACAAATATTCTAGCAAATTAGATCCTTTTTTACCTCAATTGTAGCTTGATACACGTAGATAGGCTTACCAATGAAGCTTGCAATGTGACTAAGTCTAAAAGTAGTCCAATACTCATGTGGAACACCATAAATACAAATCCACAGTGGAAAATAATCCTGGTTGATGTCTTCCATCCTCATTCCAGGTCTCTAAGTCTATAAAAATAGGGGCTTGTTGTGTACATTCCATAGTCTTTGGTATGAATTTTTTATTCTATAATTGCACAAAAATTTTAGTCACAATTTTTGAAAATTTTGAGGCTACAATTTCTTCTATGGAGAAATCAAAAGATTAGTCAAGCATCACCTTGGTAAAATTATTGAACACGTTGTAAGCATAGGAACAAAGGAGATTTATGAGACAAGAAGGAAATATGGAGGGAGCTTTTGGACCTATACGGCAAAGCTAAAGTGGAGCTAAGAATAAGAAAATTAAGAAAAATAATAACGAGCCTAGAGGTTCTGTAAATGACAACAACAATAATAGCAAGATCAACATCTCTCAAGCTTTTCCATCTTGTCGTCGTTGCAAAAAACAATCATCCATAAATAAGGAGTTGGTGGAGGTTAAATGCAAAATGTAACAAGTTTTGCCACTTAGAACATAGGAAAAAAAATGTAAGTCTCAACAGTAACACAAAGAAGCCAAGATTGTTCAGAATCAACATAAAGGGAAGTAGATGCTTTGCAATATCATGCTTCTCCATTAACATCATAACTAACAACTGGCTTATAGATACTAGTTGTACAAACCACATGACTTATGATTGATAATTCTTTTTAGAGTTTAGCAAAACTAGTATCTCTAGATTCAAAATTGGAATGGAACATAAATTGTTGTAAAAGGAAAAGGAATAGTGGTAATAGAAGGTCACATAGGTTTGAAATTAATTTATGATGTTTTGTATGTTCCATAAATTAATCAAAACCTTTTAAGTGTTGTTTTATTGTTGGAAAAAGTGTATAAGATGTTGTTTAAAGATAAAAGTTGCATAATTAAAGATGCAGAAGTTAGAAATGTGTTCAAGGTTCAAATGAAAGACAAAATATTTGCCTTAGATTTAATATAAGAAGAGCAAGTTGTTGATCATAAAGAAGATAACAATGCAATTCTTTTGCACAAGAGATTGGAGCATTTACATCATATAGTTTTACTTTTACGAAGAAAAATGATCTTGTGAAAGGCTTGCTTCAATGCTTCCTATATGTGCAACTTGTCAATATGAGAAGCAAAAAAGGCTTCCTTTTCCACAAAATAAGTCTTGGAGGGCTACTCAAAAGTTGTAATAAGTAATGTAGATGTAGGAGGACCTATAAGGACACCATCATTAGATGGTCATAAGTATTATATTGCTTTCATTGATGATCATGCAAAATTTTGCTGGATTTATTTTATGAAGCTTAAGCATGAGGTAGCTAACATCTTTTGGAAGTTTAAAGCTTTTATAGAAACTCAAAATGGTTACAAGATGCATGCGATTAGATTTAATAATAGGGTTGAATGCATCTTTGAAAATCTTAACAAATTTTGTCAAGATGCAGGAATAGAACATCAGCTAATAGCTCCTTACACACGACAAAAAATGATGTTATGGTGAGATAAAAATGGTTGTTTGTTTACTAAACAAGCTCCTAACAAAAGCTTTGTATAAAAAATCCTTTTGAAGTACGATATGGTTACAAACTAGATTTTCTTAATATGAAAACATATGATTACTTGTGTTTCTCTTATATTCTTCAGGTTAAGAAAGGAAAAAATAGATAAGAAAGTAGAATTTGGAATTTTGTAGGCTACAACTTAAGCTTAAAACCCTAGAAAATCTAGTCACTAGAAAGAAACAAAGTCATTATTAGTAGAGATGTCAACTTCCATAAGTCAGATAGCTAAAGCTTAGGGTATGACAATAAGATTGAGCTCCATGAGGATAATGATGATGTAGATGATGAACCTATTAAAGGTACTCGATCACTTTCATTTATCTACCAAAGGTTTGATGTAGCTATAATGGAGCTTGGAAGATATGAGGAAGTTGCAACTAATAAAACATAGGTAGTTACAATGAAGCAAGAGCTCAACATGATTTAAAAAATACCAAACATGGAAACTGGTGGATGGCCCAAATGATAAGAAAGTTATAGGAGTGAAGTGGGTTTATAGAACTAAGCTCAATCCTAATGTTTTTGTAAAAAAGTATAAGGAAAGGCTTGTTTTAAAGAGATACGCTTAAATGTTTAGGGTATATATTTTTTTAAAATGTTTGTTTTAGTCACCAGGTTAGATATCATAAGAATGTTCCTAGCCCTTTCTACATAAAATAGATGGGTTATGCACAAAACGGATATCAAATTGACATTTTTAAATGGGTGATAGGTAATATGTGCTTAATTAATTATGTATTTATTCCACAACACTTAGTGTTTAATGATATGAAATGCTTAAGAAATTCACTTTAGTTTATATTTGTTTTTAGGTACAATTCAGAAGTGAATGAGCTAAAGTGAGCCGAAAGCACTATATTTGAGCCATTTTCTTAAGATTCACACTCACTTTTCTTCATGAAACAAGAAGAAAAAGGATTAGATAAAGAAAAAAAGGCAAGAACATGAAGAATATATTATTTTAAATGGCTCATGACTATGCATGAATTTGTCCATGAAACATGTTGCATAGGTATGACACTCAAGTTATGCCTATGCAAGGTGGCTCATGGTCGAGAGACACCACTCATGGTTATGAACACCAAGTCACACCTGTGAGAAATGTCCAACTATCCCAAAATCCTACATTTTTGTATAACAACATCATTTTGATGTTAGAAACTTTTGTTTCATTTGGGGAAAACATTCAGAGGGCAGAAGGCTCAGCTTTGAAGAGAATAAGGGGAAAAGCTCCAATCCCTTTAAGAATCATAAGAGATAGCTTCCCAACGTTGGTTCAGAGGTAACATCAATGCCGACAAACCGGTTAAGCATAGTCTTTTCGAATTGCATTTATGCATTTATCTGAGAATGATTTTGATGCTCTATCGGATTATTTTTCAAAAGAACCCACTACTAGAAATTTAAATACAATACGTAATAATCGTGTTTGAATACATTTGTAGCAACTAATGGTATTATATCATTAGGAATAACGTAATCTAGGTTAAATAATTCGTGCTTATGAGATTATTGCTTAGATTGGTTTGTTTTTCTCATTCGTAAGGCAGTTGTCCTATTAAATTTAGAGTCCGTCTCCTAGGTTATCCGATAGCTAGGGTTAATTAACGAGCTCTTCTTAATTAACTATAACCTAAAGAAAAAATGAGATTAACAGAGCTTGTTGCTAATCTACGACAAATAGTTCAAAGAGAAGTGTGAAGACAACAATTCAATGAAATATGTTTAATTGAGTGTAGGTCAAGATAGAACCAAAGAACTAGGTCCCTAACGAATTCATCACTTTCATCATTTTTCAATGTTTTCTTTAATTTGTTTTTGTTAGTTTAATTTCATTTTATTTTCTTATTTCAAAACCAAACCAACCATTCATAACCTAAACATCGATTATTTTCATTTCAAAAGCTAACCGAAAACTCTCTATGGGATCGACCTAAACTCACTACTACTATAATAGTAGGTTTAACTTATGTTGCATAGCGTTACGATGCACTTATGTCAATTTTGTTGCCATTATCGGGGAGTGCGGTGCTTTAGTTATTGGACCCCAATCTTTTTCTTGGAGATTTGATTTATTAAATGACATTAAATGAGGAATTAGTGGTGTTTAATATTTTATTTGGGTAATGTTAATTGGAGAAAAAAAATCATTATTCATATGATCCTTCTTTGTAAGTTGACTTTTTGGAGACTTTAATGTCTTAGGGCCAAAATGCCCTCTAAAGCTTTGTAATAACTTATGTTTTCATAGTAATGAAAGTCATTTGGGATTAATTGTATTTTGCCAAAGTTTGCTTCAATCATAACTTTGCATTGTTTGGAAAATGTACATAAAGGTAAGTTTATGTGTGCTGTGGTTTAAAGCAATTTCTGGACTGTTATGGTTTGAATTGGAGAAAGTAGTCTTCTTGAGATTTGTAGAGGAACTTCATAGCTTTCAAATGATGCATAATGTGCTATTTTTGGATGTGGAGGTTGGAAGATGTGAGATATTGAAGTGTGATGCAGGTGCTGGAAAATTGGTTAATGTTTTAGAAATATGGATGGTTGAAATTTAAGGGATATGCTGTCAAAATGATCATTGTGGGTAGAAACTTCGAGTGAAGTTTTGTCCGTTATAGAGTGAGAATTTGACCAAGAGATCTTCTTAAAGATTGTAGTTTAGGTTTTGATCTTTTCATTAAGGTATAATATGTCATTTTTGGGCTTAGGAATAAGAAGATATAAGGTTTGGAAAAATGCAGTTACTGTTTGAACTGTCTTTGAATAGGCAGTGGTTTTGAAAGGGTTTTTACCTCCTTTAGAGACTAAATTGATTTTCGCATCCTTCATGATACTTGTATATTTTCTTTTTATCTTTCCATTGATATAAAATGTGACATTTTTGGACCATTGAGTTGAAAGATACGATTTTTAGAAGTTCATGCACTGTTTAGGATAACAATTTTTGGACAACCAAATTAAAATAAAATTTTGACCCTTTTTTAGACTGAACTAGTTTGTATGTTCTCATGAAACTTGTGGAGCTTGTTTTTATCTTTCAAATGATTCCAAATTTACAATTTTTGGAGTTTTGAGTGAAAAGTTATGTATTTTTGAAGTTCAGTGGTTTTTAATAGAAAAAGAAAAAAGAAAAGAAATATCGGAGCCAGATGGCTCACGATTGCGACTAGCTCTTTGCCGCGTGCGGCTCGCGATCGCGAGCCATCGTGACCGCGATCCGGTTATTTTTCTTCGAGGCTCACAATCGTGAGCCGGTTATTTTTCTCCTAGGCTCGCGTTCACGCGAGCCGGCCACTGTTGTAGTTTTAATTTTTTATTTATTTGAATTTCTTCCATTCTTTTGCTCCTAACTTTTCCGTCCGACATCCAGTTGATTTGATTTTTGAAGCGTTGGATTCCTAAGAAATTCCTCTATCTGTCCTTGGAGAATTATGAATTTTTGAGATTAAATTGAGGATGATTGATTTAATCAAATTGAGTGGGATAATTTTCTGAACATGGTTCAGTATTTTGATGAATTCTTGTTGTGTAGAGATCCAATTGAACTAATTCTTATTGCAAAACAAAATAGAGACATGAGGCTACAAGTCATCTGAAGGAATCAAATGTCAATTTAGCTCCTAAGATGTTCAATTTCTGGATGAAAATAAATCGCTGGAAAATGTTTTAGCATAAGAATAGTCCGAAATGTTTAAGGTGTAACTTTTGGAGTAGTAAACCGAATTAAATGATTTTGGTGGCGTTATGAAATTGAGACAATGAGGAACATTT
>JAOSBP010000204.1:11969328-11988070 GCA_027563825.1 Erythroxylum mucronatum
CTAAAATGTAATTATTATCAGTGATAAAAATACAGCTATATTAATATTAACAACCAAACAGGTTTTTGTTTGTATTTAAAAGAAAAACAGAAACAAAAAAACCGAAAACAAAAACCGAAAACTACAACAGAAAAACAGAAGTAGAACCAAACAACCCCTTAGCTTTTGTTGGTAAAACGCAACATAAAACAACATTTAAATACGAGAACTGGGAAGTTTGTATTGGTCTATATTGAAAATATAAACCAAATCATTTGTATAATGGTTTGAATTTTTTAATAAATCGAAATCGTTGGGTTTAGTGGTTCTTTATAGAGAAATAAAAAGTTGATGGATATTTAAATAACATTCATATTTTTCAACAACTATTTACAACATTTAAAGTTAATTTCTTTTAAATTAAAATTTTATAATCAAAGTTCTTATGATATAACTTCATATATTTGTAATGTCTTTAAAACTCAATCTGCAAACAGATTTTAATGTTAATGGTATGAAACTTATGTCATTAACATTATGAAAAGGCTATAACATAACTGTAGATTGATCATATATTCTAATTTTTTTTAAAGAAGCATCATTTGGATGTTAGCAAGAAATTTTAGAACATATCTAGCATGATTTCTCTATGTTTAATCTAATCTTTTATATACAAACTAATATTATAATGAGTAGCCAAAAATAAAATAAGAGAAAGGAAAATATTCTTATAAAAATAGACTATTAATTAAAAATAGACTATGCACAAAGGAGGAAGTTGTCTATTAATTCAAGATGTTGACAAATATTTGGATATTTTACAATATAAACTTTTGAGTACAAACCTTTTTATTCTTTGAGATAATGCTTGTCCCGGCGCAATTCTTTTCTTCTTTTTTTTTGGGTTACAAAAGAAAGAAAAACAAAGAGGCTAGCTCATAGAGTTGAATTCTCGACAAAGGGATCGATGGTAAAGGGTTCCTTGTATGTCGCGGTGGAGTGCATCCAAAAGGCTCCAGGGGGGTTCCCGAAGAATATGCAGTCCCGGCGTTGCGGCCGAAGTTAGGTAGGCTAAGTGATCCGTACATTGGTTCCCTTCACGAGGCGTATGCTTAATGTGGTCCACTCCCGCTCCAATAAGTCACGAATAACTGTCACCAAAGAAATCTCAGTTAGAGCCTAAAATGAAGATGAAAGAATATTAATGACCTCGAGTGAATCTACTTCGAGAATCACGCGTCGATAACCCCACTCTCAGGTCAACAGCAACCCGGAGTACATCCCATAAAATTCTGCCATGACCGGATGACCGACGCCCAACTGCTGTAAGAAGCCGCCGCACCAATGCCCCTGTCAATTACGAAGGAGCCCGCAGGCGCAATTCTTTTCTTTATATATACAGTACGTATGAATCTCATTATATATAATCCTGTATTAGATATTAAGGACAAATGTGATAAAAGAGAGAGAGGACATGGATAACAAGGGGGCTACATGATACGGTAAAATTACAAGAAGCACACACCCTAGCTAAATCGAAGCCAAACTCCATTAACATCCCTCGGTATATATATAATTATGCACACATACAGTATATATAAACCTCAATAATACGCAAGACTTTGAAAAGTGATCATCTCTTCCAATTTACTTTAATTTCGATCTTGCTCCAATAACTCCAAGCTAGGTTTCAAAACTTTCAATCTCCTTTATACTTGAATAATAATATTATTCTAGCTGCTTTTCTTCTGCTCCTTTTCTTTTGTAACGGAAGTCCATTTACTTATTCTGTTCTCTCTTTCTGTTTCAGCTATAGATCATATCCTTGCATACATTCTCAGTTTCATCCAAAATCAACCCTTTTGTCGGATTGATGTGTGTAGTCTATGTAAAGAATCAGTTTATCTAAAATTTCCCATACTACTCAGGAGAGAAAGTTCTGATCTTACAGACCGCCGTTGCTTATTAATCATCTACTTGCTGACTGTTGACAACCATGGCGAACCCGTGGTGGACGGGACAAGTGGGTCTTCAGGGAATGGATACCTCGACAAGCTCATCATCTCCATTGAAGAAGCCAGATCTAGGTATATCCATCTCCAAAAGTAATAGAGACGCAACAGAGAGTAGTGGTATTGGAAGAGAAGAAGAGCAAGAAGAGGAGAGGGAACACAGCGACGAGCCTAAAGAAGGCGCTATAGAAATCCCAGCTCGCCGGCCACGGGGCCGACCACCGGGTTCCAAGAATAAACCTAAACCTCCCATTTTTGTAACCAGAGATAGCCCTAATGCCCTCAAAAGTCATGTAATGGAAATAGCTAATGGGTCTGATATAGTTGAGAGCTTAGCTTGTTTTGCAAGGAAGAGGCAAAGAGGGGTATGTGTGATAAGTGGAAGTGGTATGGTTACCAGTGTAACCCTTAAGCAACCTTCTGCTCCTGGAGCTGTCATGGCACTTCACGGTAGGTTTGAAATTTTGTCGCTGACCGGTGCTTTCTTGCCTGGACCCGCTCCTCCAGGGGCGACCGGGTTGACTATATATCTCTCGGGGGGTCAAGGGCAGGTGGTGGGTGGTAGTGTAGTGGGATCTCTTGTGGCCTCTGGATCAGTAATGCTGATTGCAGCAACATTTTCAAATGCCACTTATGAGAGGTTGCCACTGGAGGAGGAAGAGGAAGGTGGTAGTGGAGCTGGGCAAGGTCAGCTTAGTGTTGGTGGTAATGGTGGCGCTGTGGGACTGGGAGATCCGGCAACATCCATGCCAGTGTACAATTTGCCTCCAAATTTGGTGCCTAATGGGGGACAACTTAGCCATGAGGGATACGGAGGTTGGACTCATGGAAGACCACCTTATTAGGTAGCAATCAGAAACAAAAAGATGCGTCACTTGAGAACATTAATATGGATTAGGACAACATTAAGAATGAAGAAGAGGCAGATTCATGATACATCTAGCTAGCTAGTTTATAATGGTGATGGTTGGGACTTGAGAGAGAGAGAAAGAGAGAGAGAGACAACCAAGTTAGGTTAGGAATAAATAAGATTTATCACCGTGTTTTTATGTTGTAAATTTCCTGTTATGCTATCACTGTGTTTCTTGTTAGTGTAATTTTCATCTTCTTCTTTAGAGAACTTTAATGAGGCTAATTGAGATTAGATGAAAACCATGACCACTTTCAGTAAATTGTCTTTCTTGAACTCGGATACTTCTATCTCATGTTGAATGTTTAAAATTCAGGGTACAGTATCTCGTAGGATCTTCATAGTGAATCTGGTTTCTTGATGTCTGAAGAAATTAGAGGAAAGAGGTAAATGTATACGAATACATATATATATACACACACACATTTATAGATATCATTAGTAAACAATAAAGCAAGCTGGAATAGACTGGTAATGCTCTATTCTTCGCAAAATCTTTACAAAACTTCTCATCGTATCACCGGTATACAAGCCTAAAGCATCATCATCCCATTGATTTGAGTCACTACACATTTTTCCTTGGGAGTTTCTTAATGTTCTAAAGTATCATTACTAGATATCCAATGTGTGAACACAACTTCTGTTGATATTTCTTCTAAATTTTTTATCTTAAAGAGCAATAGTATATGGTTCTAAATCTCCAAATTAATATGCTTTAATAGTCGTACGTGTTACAGGACATATATCTGCCTAACTGGAGATCATTTTCTTATAAAAGTTTAGAGTTTATTAAAATTTTAAAACAACTTAAATTAACATCTAAATTTGAGCAATCTTAAATCCTTTTTCTATTATGAAATTTCTATTTATTTAATTACGGATATCATTAGAACTATCTAGTTTAGGTTAAATTAATTAATAAGTCTTTTTGTTTCTCTTCTTAATTGATTGTTGAGAGTGTATTTCAAGAGAATCTAATATAATCAAATTAGTTAGGAAGAGACGAAAAGAAGGATAACCCAATAGCTAGCTTAGACCATCATATCATTTGCTTAACTGGTAGATGCATGTTTCTGGTCTATATTGCCTGCATTATCCAAGTTTGAAGCCTTCAGGTCCTTTCAGAAAGACGATTTCAAGAATCACTTACAAGTCTTTTTTGTTTTAGTTATGCAAAAAGTTTTGTTATCAGGAACTCTATGTGCCTATGTGATATGTATAATAATTGTTCTTATCCTTTCCTAGATTTAGCTTGTACCGATGAAAGCATGTCATTCTGTCCTTGGGAAAAGGTAGGGAAGTGGAAAAGAAGTTTTCTTTTACTCTTTTGTATATCTGAGAATCTCAATTGAGAGTATTAGTAACTTGTGCACTACAAGGAATGACCCATGTTATTGAAATTCAATCATTGAAGACGGGACTACAGAAGCTCCTAATGCCCGGAAATACATGTATGCACTGCCATTTTAAGTGAATGGATATCAATCCGATATCTGATTTTCATTTGAAAATTTCCATGATTTTTAAGGTTTCCTCTGACCCCTCAGCCGAGCACATCGCAGCGAACACCCCATCACCTCTAAATGAAAAAGAATTGTATTGGAAAACACCTTTGCAGGTCAAAATCATCCAATCCAAAAAAAGGAGTCTATAAACAACCTTGAACCAACCATTAATCTAGTAAACTTGGGGAAGATTCTTTATTGTAGGCATGTCTTTACTTATGTTTGTATCGAAACCTTTTACTAGGATAATTTCTTCAGAAGAGTGTGCTTTGACAGAATAGTTGTATTTCCATTTGTTCATTTCTGAATATTTTCTGGTTTCTTTCTTTCCATAGTGAATATATAATGCACTAATGTATACATAAAGATTAAAGAACATAATGAATCATTATCGTGAGTAAATAACCAAGGAAGAAAGTGAATTGCTCGAAGAGGAGTTCTGATGCTTCTTTATTTAATACTATAAGAGAAAGTTAAGGCACTGAGCACAAAGTTTCAGGTCAGTGTCTCCTTAATGTTGAAAAAGGATGTTTTCTGGACACTCAAAAGGATCCAAGAGTTTTAGCAACAGAAAAGACACTCTTCACATGGATTCACATGCCATTGTTAATGAACACTATCATTGTTGCCTTACTGTCTAGTTACTTGGATACAACATTCCATGGCAAAAGAAGCAGTGCACATTGAATCCCACGTTGGCTATTAATATTCAAATGCTATTGAATAACATAATCCGAAATAGACTCCTCAGTTCTTTGAACTGCTGTATTTTGAAGTGCTGTTTTACCAACATTTATGTTGAAACTTTAAGAAGCAAATTAAGAAGGAATCTGCGGCAAAAGATGGAACAGTTTTTAATGAAACTTGGACCACTAGAAAAAGCCCTAATTATGTACTATATAATTAATAAAGCATTAGCAGCCACTTAACCAATAAAAAAGATAATGCGAAATCATGCATCGCCAATTGAAATTTTTTTCTATAAAACAAAGCTTTTGCAACTTGCATTGGTTGTGGAGTACACGTCGTCTTAGGCCAGATTTGGTGCCTTTTGACCTAACATTTTGCGAAAGCTTGTGCTGCATCTTTTGCTAGGCACGCCCAGTTTTTAGTTGCTCCCAATTATGATCCAACACATTTGCCACATTGTATAACAGTTGTCTCACCAATTTGTCTTAAATATCATATGGGTTAATTTAGGATCCAGTTTGGCTCAACTTAAAATTTTTTATTATAGTTTTTATTTTTCTTTTTAATTAATTAAATTTATTTCAATCTATTATATAATAAATTATTTATTTTTATTAAAATAAAATTTTAAAATTTTATTTATAAATTAATATTTATTTTAAATATAACTTAATTATTAAATCAAATTTTATTTTAAAATTAATATATTTGAATATATTTTAGATTTAATTACATTTATTAACAATTATTAAATTAAGTTTTTAATTTAATTACAAAAATTATATAAATTATTGAATATTTAATTAATAATTAATGTAATTAATTAAATATAATATTAAATTATATCATTTGCAATTCTTATTAATAATTAGTACATTAAATAATTAAATAATATACATTTAGTTGATAATAAATAAAATAAAAATAGAAACAGAAAATAAATCTCACTTTTTATGGCTTTCATAAAATTTGAATTTATGAAAATTGGAAGAAATCAAAACCAAAACCAAAAACTAAAAATTGAAAAAAAGTTTTTACTAAATTTAAAAACATAAATAAAAACAAAGAGGCCCTTAATCAACACCATTGACCTTGTCCATAATTTTAGCGATATGACTGTCATTTTTTCAATTTATACAATGATATAATAAGATTGTTACAATCTACTTAACAATTAGCTTTCACGACGGAAATATAATAAACAAAACCAAGATAGTATGCAATAAGGAGACATATCAGATGCAAAAAATGAAGATTAGGGTTTGCATGAAACTACTGAGATGGTTGTGAAAGTTGGCACAAATCTGGATGTAAATCATCAACTAGAAGTTTCATTAGATATAAACTTACCAAGGCCCCAACATGATCAACAATTAGAAGTTACCTCTTATACAAACTCACCAATACAGTAGAAAATGTGTGAGAATGAAGAAACACAAAATAGCCAATTTTTGACTAAAATACCAAACCAAGCTAACGGAGAAGAAAACACTTCACCCGCTAATAATCGAGTGATAATTGAGCCCAGCAGTGAGACAGAAGTTACCAAGCAGAAACTAGATCAATGGTACATAATGAGGTCGAGTAACAAAAGATCCAATAGGAAAAATAAACCAAAACTTCCCTCATGAATTACACAATATGGAACGTGAAAGGACTTAACTGTCCTAATAAACAATTTGTTCTAAAGAACTACCTAGGAGCCAATCATTTGGTTTTTGTTGGTTTAGTGGAAACTGAAATAAAAGAAGAGGTTTCTTAGGGAGGTTTGAATTTTATACCAGCAAAATGGCAAGCTCTAAGTTATCATTCGAAGCACCCAATTAAATGGTAGAATCATGGTGGAATTGGATCCAGCTCATCTAACATTATCCTACTGGCTTTGGATTGAACAACTTGTCCATTGTGAACTCATTATGAAAGCACAAAAAAAATTCCATTAGCAATTATAGTTATATATGCACCCAATTGAGAATTTCAGAGGGCTAGTTTATGGAGGGACTTACACAGTATTGGCTCGAGCATTACAATTTCCTGGATGCTTACAGGGACTTCAACTGTCTTCTTTCTTCAACTGAATCTATAGGGAGAAGAAGCATAAATTAGGCAAACACAAAGGAGTTAACTGAGCTAACTTATAAGGCCCCAAACTATACCCTATTAGGACTGTTTCTTGTCCATCAAAGTATATGTAATGGGTGTTAATGATTAGGAAAGTGAGTTTTTAGTTTGAGACATAAATGGTATTAATGAAATTGTAGGGGTATTTCAGTAATTTGTGTTAATTGTGTTATAAATGCGTAAAGATATATTAATCATGGACTAAATTGCCAAATGCATTCAGATGGAATGCAATTTTATAGCATAATACAAAGCTGTGGTCATTTTTGTTATTAATGAAAGGTGAAAAGTAGAAACCAATAGGATGGAGCCATTTGTCATATGTCCCACACTATAACACTTAATCATGTGGCAAATGACATGTCATCCATCTGTACCTTTGTCTAAACATGTAAATGAAGAAGGAGAGGGTCGGTAAACACAGAAACTTATAGAAGATTGAGCTTCTCTCTCTCCATCCACCATCTTGTTAAATCCCTTTATGCTTTTGAAGTTAAGGTAAGTTAATTGCATGTTTTAGTGTGAAATTTAGCTCTTTTCTCATCTCCTCTTCAGCTAGGGTTCTGTTATACATCTTTGATTGTTGGAAATGAGTAGTGAATGGGTATGTTGTGTGTAGAATAGAAGAAGATCATAGAAGGCAAGCAATTGGAGTAAAGAATAAGGGTTTTGAAACACTCCTTTCAAAAGTATGGAATCTTTGACATCCTACTGGGTTTTCTTCGTGTAACATGAGGGGTTTTGTTAAGAGAAGTATCCTAGATGAAAATGGGATGTTTCTGGTTCATTTTCATGTGTCTTTGGCGTTATTGTTGCATAATATGACTGAAGTGAGTTAATTGGAGTGTGTACCTCGTTAGATGTAGTAATTCCACTGAACAGGCATTGGTATTTTAGCATTATCTTCACCTATAGATATACAAATGGGATGATTTTAATTGGAAATTAAACTAAATAGATATTTCTACAATTTTTATAAAGGAATAAAATTTGAGTTACGTCTTTAAGGGTTTTGAAATTTGGCTTGAAGTTGAGTTCTGGTTGTTATCTCTATTTGAGAACATTCTTTAGTATTTTTTAGTATAACTCTCGGAATAATGAACCAAATTGCATTAAATTTATGTAATTAGAAACTTAAGACATAGAAGAATATTTTTTTAGAAGAATATATTGCCTGAAAACCTCATTTTCTACGTCACAATGTCCATATAAAACTGACATGAAAACTTATCTTGAGAAAAGTTGGAAACTGGGTACAGCTTTTTGGCCCAAACACGAATTTTTCCTTACCCAAATGCTACTGAATCTCCTCTAAAACTCTTTTTGGATATCATTGCATTTTAGAAAACCAAGTTATTAGGGTAAACTCATGCTTATAATGTGTAATTACTTAAATGCTTTCATTGATGCATTATTGCAAAGACTTATATTCACAAGGCATATTAAGTTTGATCAGACATGAATGAACACTTCAATTTGAGCCTAAGAGAATAAGTTCATATGTTATGCATTATTTCACTTACATATGACTCTGAAATGTAATATGATTTGCTTTAACCTTCCAAGTCCTAGTTGTGGGTAAATAGGCATGCCTAGAAGGCTTTACAGCTGCTTCTGTTATTAGACACTACGGTATTTTCTATTTTAGAGACTTAAGTCTCTTCTGATTATGTAGATACCAATCATAGGTATCTTCTATTCTGTTCTCGTTACCCACTTTTGGAAAGATTAACAGGTAATGTTGTATGTTTTTTTTTATATTTGTTCTGTTTTGATGCAATTAACAATCAGATTGCTCTCTAATTTGAATAATCAAGTATTGCTTTGTGATATGCCATGATTCTTTTACATGTCAATGTTCGACGACTGTAGGAAGTGGTCCCCATCTTATATATTGCTTTATTTATTTTCCCACTAAGCCATATGCTTAGCATGATAGTTTTGGCTCCCAAAATTCCTAATCCTAAAGGCCTAAATGACTTCAGACTTATTACTTGTTGCAATATGGTGTACAGGATCATTGTAAAAATCCTAGCTAATAGGTTGAAGACTAATTTACTTGGCCTAATCAACCTAAATCAAGATGCCTACATTCCTGGAAGAAGTATGAGTGACAACATCTTATTAGCTCAAGACTTGTTCAAAGATTACAATTCCAAAAAGCATATTAAGAGTTTTAACCTTAAGATAGACTTCAGAAAGGCATATGACACTACTGAATGAAGCTTCATAATCAACACTTTGCATGTTTTTGGATACCATTATAAGTTTATTAAATAGACTCAGGCCTGTATCACATCTGTGTCTTTCTCAGTGATGATAAATGACGAACCTATCTAACTCTACAAAGCTACGAGACGAATTTGTCAAGGTGATTCCCTTTCTCCCTATTTGTTTTGCATTGCTACGGAATTGCTCCAAAGAATCACACAGCTTCGTATAGAGGACAACATGAACTTTAGATTTCATTAACAATGTAGTGGTCTTTACATCACTTAACTTTCTTTTGTTGATGACTTGCTTATGCTTTGTCATAATGATCCTGTATCTATTATTAGAACACCCTCAATAGCAATGCAGAAATTTCAAGACATGTCAGGTCTCATATTCAATCAATCTAAGCAAGAGTGTTGTTTATTTATCTAGACAAAGTTGTGATGATTCAGTGAGAATGATAGAAGATGTGGCACTCACAAATCTTCAATTACCACTTACATACTTGGAGGTTCCAATCTTCACCAATAAGCTTAAGGAAGTTGAATGCAAGCCCCCTATTAACAAAGTGCATAGGAAAGTCTCTAAATAGAGCAACAAATTCTTATCGTTTGGAGGTAGAGTGTAATTAGCTATCTCCATTCTTAACAATTTACATATTTATTGGTTATCACACTTGGCTATTCCTAAAAGAGTTTTAAAGAATTGATAGAAGTATCAAGACTGCAACTGGTATGGACATAATTCTAGTGGGGAATAAGTGCTAAAATGAAATGGAATGTCATATGTTTTCCTAAGCAGAGTGGGGGTGGGGAGTTGGGAATCAACTTAGTTAGTAGAATGAATAAGATTCTATTAGCTAAAAGATTGTGGAGCATTTGTTAGGATAAAGAAAGCTTGTGGGTAAGGGGGTTCGCATGTACCACATTAGACAGAAGGGCAATTGGTCAATTACTCATAAATCTTCCTAATCTTACACCTTTCAACAGATTTTGTACACAAGGTCCTTTATGCACACTTATATCAAACGTTACATATATAATAGAGTAAGCATTGCATTTTGGTTTGATCATTGGCATGACCTGGGTCCTCTTTGTAACACTCAACTCTTTTCTACTTGAAGAGGTTCTATCCATAAAGATACTAAAGTGTAGGTACTAATCAAAATAATAACTGGCATTTCCCTTTCCACATAAGTAGAAGAATTGGATTGATAGTAAAACACTGGCCATCATACCTTCCAAATCAAGCCAAAGAACTTGAAATCAAATGGGAACTTCGCAAGTCTCATTAATTTACTGCTCAATCCTGCAAGTAATTATTACTTGGTCCTAGAGTCTAGTTCCCTTTTTATATGCTAATTTGAGGACCATGTATATCACTAGCTCTCTTTTTTATCTTATGGTTACTTCACTGAAAAGATTGGGAACTAGAGATATAATCAAGTTTCAAATTCTAGATCCAAGTTGAACTTTATGTTCTGGGGAGCATGAAACATTAGATCACATATTTTGCAAGTGTTTTCATACCAAATAGGTATGGTGTGCATTTCTCAACCTCTTTAGACTACAAAACCTAAATCATAGCTGGATTAATTGCTTAATTTGGGCCAATGATTTGAGATGGACTAGCATGGGGGATCATAAGGTCTTCATAATTGGCTTTGCTATATTGGTGAATTATATGGACGATGAGAAACACTAAAATAATTGGAAAGGAAAAAGAGTTTAAGGAATATGGTTGGATGCAATTCTACATCAAGCTAAGAATGACAATCACGTTTATTGCTAATTAACAACTCATTTCTAGTCATATTAAGATGCAACTGAATTTATAGAAACGTTGTTAATGGGTTTACCTGACATTGTAGTTTGTAGAATTTTGCATTAGCTCCACCCTTTAGAGTTGTAACATGAATCATCTGTAATTTCCACCTTTTTGAATGAATTTATTACTTACTTTAAAAAAAAAAAGACAAGTAATATAATGTTATTTGATCATCCAACTAATTAAATTTCTTTTTCATTTGCTTTCAACTGGTTAACAACCAAACCAAATAAAAAAGTATTTAAAAATTTAGTTTAAGAAATTTAAAATATCAAATTCATCAAGCAAAAAAAGATATTGGTCAAATGCAAAATATTAAGTTTAGATCAAATTTATCCATCATAAACTAATATCAATCAAATGCAAAATATTTTCGATTAATTCAGCCTTATTCTATCCTCTTGAATGATTTATGCTTTACAAAGATTGACTAGAGATATATGATCATATCTTATCCAACCTCAAATTCTTTAGAAAAATTAAAAGCACCCATCTATAAGATATCCATAAAATAGTATGTTTAGACCATCTATAAAAATAAGATTTTTTTTCTCTTCCTTTTGCTAGGCATGAAGCCTTTCCATTTTATTAAAAGGTATAAGTGAATTATGTCAACCAAAATTGAAATTTAACACATTCATAACATAAATATGCAAAAACATTATAAAAGTCATTTTAAACCAGTACAAGCTTGAATAATCACTGAAAGAAAATGAACATTTAATAGAAGCTAAAGTTGTCATCAAAAGTATGAATTTTGGTCAATATTAATTTTTGTGACTATTTTTTCAAGTTGTCCCTTGTCGTCACAAATACCTCCTTCACTAATGAAATAGTGATAAGTGCTTAATTAATTATGAAATTATCCCATAACATTTAACGATTATTGACATGAAAATACTTAAGATACTCACTTTAATTCATATATGATTTTAGGTACAATTTGGAAGTAAAGAAGTTAAAGTGAGTCGAAAGCAAAACATATGGGCCATTTTTCGAAGATTAATACTTACTTGCCTTCATGGAGCAAGAAGAAAAAGAAAAGAAAAATGGAACATAAAGAAGAAGAAAAATTTTAAAGCATGCAGCATGTGGAAACACAAAACGACAACAGGAGAAGGAAACAAGATAATAAAACGCAGCAGAATGTTGCTTCACTTGAACAACCCCATGCATAGCACTGTGGTAAAGAGAGGAAGGACACAGTAACATAGGGGTAGTGAATAGTAACTTGGACCAAAAACTAATTCACTAAATAGAGAATAGGAGCAACAACGCAATGCAGGCTTTATGCGTTGCGTTGTGCATTAAACGTAGGCAACGCCTGTGCATAATGCAAACGTTGTGTGTTAAATGCACAATGGGTCTGCATTCCAAATACATGGTGTGCGTTTTATTCAAAACGTACAGTAAAAGGAGAGGCTTTTAAGTGAATAGGGACATGGACCAAAAACTTATTTGGCTACTTAACATGTCAATTCTTTAGACAATTTCATATGAAGACTCTTCACACCAACATTTATTTAATTGTCACATACTTATAAAAAATTTAAAATATATGTACATATAGAATAATTATGTATCATATTTTCAGCTCCTTATAAATGGGGAAGTAATCTCATTTCTTAACTATTAAATAAAAAATTACTTCTTTACAATTTAAATTTTAAACCTCCTAATTCACTAAATTAATTAATCAAGTCAAAAGACTCGACACATTAGTTATGTTCTTCAAAATTCAATATAAATATATGTCAGAGGTGCCATTTAAACTTTTGATTATATTTAATTAATCAGTTTAATTACTTTGTCTTTATATGTTGTTTAACTTTTCAAATATTTTTAAATTTTTATTTATTTCTTGATTCTTTGAAATTTTCAATTACTAATATCACGATAAAAAGAATTATTACTAGTAACTTTTTGTTATCATCAAACTATAAGTTGTAACCTACTCTATTAAAAGAATCTCATCATTTTTTTTATATTGATGGAAACATTTGATGGCACGAGGGCAAACTAAAATATAATGATTTATTTTCAAGCTTTTTCCTATGCCAAAGTAATATGGATCACAAAAGACTTTCTCTTAATACAAGCATGCTAATGGAAATAATCGACTTTTAATTTGATATCTAATTGATTCAAGTTAAAACTCTTCAACTTATAAGATCAAGAGAATCCATCAATATCACTAATCTTGTCCCAAAAAATTTGATGAACTTTCTATATATCACTTATCTCTTCCCTTTTGTCAATACAAATTGGGTAGAGTACATATAAAACTAAATCTAACTTCTAAAGTGATGGACTTTAATTCATAATGTGTTGTGCTCTAACTTAAAAGCAAGCATATATACAAAGTGCTCTTCAAGGTGTGCATAAAAGTGAGTCATGACATGAGTAATATTCATTATTATATGTTTCAATCTCAATCTAAAATTCATCTTTCTTCTCCTAGGTGTGTATATATATATATATGATAAGTCTTTTTCCCTTTGGTAGAAATTCTTAGTCACAATATGAATGATGAGATATATATATAAGAACAAACTTTTACCTCTTTTTATCCACCACTAATACTTTAATACGAAGGATGATCCTTCCTAAAGTTCCATTCTTTTAGAAGCTCTCCCTTTTTTTTTCCTCCCCATTTAGTTTACCAACATTATTGCTTAATTTATATAAGGACTCTTGGTAATTTTTCTTTCTTCATTGAGGTTCAAAGTTTCAATTATTTAATGATATCAAAAAAAATTTCCTCATTTGATGCCACTTTTGTTATCTTCCTCATTCATCTATCCATTTTCTTATCACAAGTAAACTTTCATACCACTTATTGCGTTTTCTTTACATCATAAAGAAGTCAATTGATTTCAAGTATATACATAGACTTGGATCCTTGACAATTAGTCCTTCATCATTTTTAACCTATTATTTTGATAAATTTTTCTTTAGAAAGCAAGTTCTATTAATATGACTATAACCACCACAAAAGAAGCACCTAACTATAAAATGATTTGATAATCGTGAACCATATGATTCAAACTTATAAGGATATTACATGTACGGATTTCTAAGCTTTATTTGGTTTACGGGTAAAAAGGTTGTCTCCTTGTCTAATAATAAGGTCTAGCATATGTCATGATCTTTTGATAAAAGAGAGGACTATAATAATTCTGAACAAATGTCACACTTCTTTATTTATATCTAAAATGATGTGGAACTTATAACATCCCTTTTTTATTGATGTTGGGGCTATATTATGCATATATTATTTTATGCCTTTTTTTGTGTCATCGTGTAATAATGATACATATTCTTTTCTTAAAGCACATTATTTCCTTTGCATTCTTCACTCTTTAAACCACTTGTGTCATCTTATATATATATATTTATTTTTCTTTTTGTCCTTCTTATCTTTCTTATCATTCCTTTTTTGCTCTTTATGATCTACAAGAAGAGGACATTGGTACTTGATTTTTTTTTTTGATTTCATACACATATAGTAGTTCATGTTATCTTTTCTTTTAAGCTCATTTTTACCTTCTTTAAGTTCTCTTATTCTTAAGATATTTTCTTAAAATTTCATGACATTCTCATCATTGTCACTACATGAGGTTTCCACTTCTTTCATTCCTAGAGACCTTGGAAGCCACACCTTTTTCTTGTTAGAATCACTTCTTCGATATACATTTCTTTTGGCTACATCTTATAAGTAAGGTGTGATCCAATATGCTCTTCCAACTATCTATTCAAGTCTTTTACTTCACGATGTGATGTCTGTCTCCAATAAAAATTATACTAAAGATTACTCTGCGAATGCACCTATCAATCTTATAGTATAAATTAAGTGACTATGAGTGTTGGTCCTATGAGAACTATAAGTATTAGTACAACTTTTATTACTCTTAAAATATCTAAACACTCATATATATTACTTAATACAGAAGTATTCAATATTTCAAAAACTTGTTTAATAACCAATTATATGAGTTTTTATATTTAATACCCCTTTACTAGCTATTATAGCCAACAATTACTTAGTATAATAACATCTTCCAATATGTTCGATTAGTTAACCTATGTTCCCTATTCGATCTTCCTATGTCTTAGTTAAGTGATTTCTCAAAAATTATACAAAATATTTAGGCATCAATATAACTTGGTTCAAGGACGTTCAATCAACCTATGCTCACCATTCAGTCGGCTTATAGTAAAGACTTTAACATTTGATTAGTCTACTACATAGTTTGCGCAGCTTGACCCATTCCTAAAAAAATATTCAACACAAAAAACTACTTTTTAGGTTGAAGTAACTCCATGTAGGTGGATCGTTGTCTCAAATTCAACATTTTCAAAACATTTCAAGTTTTTCAAAGAAACTTAACTATAGCACAATTAATAATTTCCTAATTTGAAAATCAATTCTTTAAGTAGGTTTTCTTTAAAACTTAATCAAAACGTCCTTTTAATACTAAAAGGATTATGTAATAAAGTCTAACATGAAATGTTATGCAGTTTTAATGTAACAAGTGAATTATAAAAAGAAAGATAGGGTTACAATAACTTTATTTTGAAAATTAAATAATATATTAAACAAGAATGAACCAACTAAAAGCAATATATAGAAACATAATCTCTAACATAATTTCTAACTTACAAAAGAAAAACTAATGAAAAATTAAAAAGGAAAACCAAGTAGATAACGTTGCTTAAATATTCCAATTCTCTCATAAATTTGAACTCATACTATCTACTAATCCTTTAGCAACCGTGGCCTCTTTAATCCAATGAAGTAGCTTGTTGGTAACTTGAATCAAATTCCTCAAATTCTAGTTAAACTTATGACGCTCATTTCTTCCTATATAGCATAGAGACAACATCTTTAAAAAATCCGAGAGCAGTAGCATCTTTGCTTTTGAACTCGAAAAGGTCTCCTCAACTTATGTCAAATTTGAGAAGGATTTGTTTTCAAATGGTGACAGAGAAAGGACACTAGAAAAAGAGGTGACAGTGATTTTTTGAAGGATAAGTGCATAAGAAGCAACCTTTATCGTTCAACTAAATGAAAGGAACATGATCTTTGATCTATGTATTTCCTTGATTGCTAGTCCTAAATTTTTCTTTAGTTGTAAGAAAATTTACATTGCTCTTACTACAATTTTGCTTTTGAATCAAGTTTGATCTCTTTGATCTCGTAACAATGTCTTGATCTACGCTTGATTATTCTTTGTTCACAATCATATCATTAATATGTTAATGTCGACTTTGATGCTTAATTAATCTATTAATCACCTTGTCTTTATATATTGTTTCGTCTTTTATATATTACTTAATTTTTCATATGATAAATCTAATTACTAATATCACTATAATGAATCGTTTATAGTAATATGTTTTGTTAGCAAGATTAGAATTTTCTTTAATTCAACAAATACTAATTTATGAAATTCATAATTTTGATAAAAGTAAAAATGAAATATATTACTATTTATCATATAAGAATAATCTATTCAACTAAATCTAATGGTTAGAGTTTATTTAAATGGTTATACCATTAACTTGTTTTATTTAGTCCTACTAATTATTTAATAATAGTTTACCGATGATTATTCAACATTTATTTTCTAGTATTTTTTAAAATCAACTAATGCATTTAGCAAAACTATGTTTATATCTGTTTACATGGTGTTAATAAAACAAATACATATAAGAACCTCATCTACTACTCATGTACTCATTCCGTAGATAGAATAATTGATATTTCACACATTAATTATTTGCGCAACGAATCCCCAGATGCAGCAATTAGATGTTCCCTTTTTGAAGGTGGGCTCTTAAAGTAACAAGTTTAGTGAGTTAGGTTGGATTCCTCTGTCAGCTGATCATCTCGATTCATGATTTCAATATGCTTTCTAGTGCTCAACTTTAATTGCAGGACTAATCATAGATATCCTATCTCCCGTTTCCTGTAAGCTAACTAATTTTCTCTAATTTTTAAAGTCCTTCTAACTCAATATCTACGCTTTCCAAATGTATGCCTAACTTGAATGTTTTACTTGACTTCAATGTATCCACCTAATTTTCCTATCTTCTTTCTAGCTACTTCATGTTAATCTCCATCTTGACCATATGTCAACAAAAAATAAACGGTGTAATCCTAGGGCAAGGATGTGTTTCCTGAGCCCTCGGATAATCTCTACCGCTATCATCTTTGTGTCCTAATGCTTGTATTCAAATAATATCCTATTATGCTCCATCTAAATTGCCCTCACTATCGCCTCTAGGGTTATTTTGAATATCTCCCAGTTTATGTCGTTCCTTTTGTGACGTTAGGCAGACCATTCCAGAATATCATACCAATTCAATAAGTAGATTCTCTCACCATAGAAATGCATTATGGGGTCCAAAATCATCTTGGAGGTAAGTCATCCAAAAAAAATAGGTGAGACATTTTTCTAGTTCTAATCCTTATAAGGCACATTTGATTGGAATATTTAAGATCTTACTTAGCATATCCTTGGTGTTTAAATTCCCTTTTGCTAACAACCATATGCATGCATCATGTCGGGGGTAGTGTTTTTAAACCAAATCAAAGATAAGCAGGATACTATGGAAGTTGATCCAAAGGGGTACATTTTGGACGTTGATTGAGTCGAACCATAAGGTAAGTTGCCGTATTTGCAAGAATATAGGCTAGTTGCCAAAGTGCCAAGGTCCATTTTCCAAAACGTTGTTCGCTTCAAAGGTAGTGGAGAAAGTAAAACGAATAAGGTTATCCTATGAGAACAAGACATCGGTGAGTCCTCTTTGTTTCTATAGTTTGTTTGCCCAATGTTGGATGAGAGGAAAAGCTGGCCGATGATCAAAAAAGAATCCTATAATAGTTATTTTCCATCTTCTAAAGCCTTCTTGAAGTGTTTCAAGATCTGGACAAACCACCAGCTTACTGTCAATCTCCTGGGGTGGGCTGAAGGTAAGGGAAGATGTAAGTTGGTCTTTGACGACTTGCTTCCATATTTTCTGGGTGGGAGCTGTCGTAAGAGATAGAGAGGAGGAAATATGTAACACACCACTACCATAGTGCATATACCCGAATACCTATAGATTATCTAAGAATATACCTTATGGGAATGGCATGTGAGAGCAATCACATTCACTTATTAAGGCATCATATGTAATACAAGTACTTAAGAAGATCAAAACTTCCCATTTTATTTATTAACTTGAGCATACATTGTTGCATTATAGTACATAATCCACATATATACATTAGCAACAACATCTAAGAATTTTCTACTCTTTACAAGACGTTTTACATGAAGTGGAATGTTAAACTAACATATCCTATCTATACTGGTTAGTGTCAGCTGACCGACCTTTGAGCTATTTCTTGTTCCAAAATTGACAATACTAGACTGCTACTAGATTGCCTTAGAAGCTAGGTCTCCTTAGTACCTGAAAATCAACATTTGCAATTT
>JAOSBP010000204.1:12025054-12041048 GCA_027563825.1 Erythroxylum mucronatum
ATCTAACCAAATCTTTTATATGGATTATAACATAAGTAAAATTAATATCAAAAATAAATATTAAAACATATAAAAAACCAAATAATATTATATAAATCTCTCAATAAATATTTAAATTGAGTAAATAGTTAAATACATAATAAACAATTGCGTAAGAGATTAGAGAAGATAAGTTTGCAAGATAAACGTGAAGATGAATTTGTGGATATTGTAAGAATTATATGTAAAAACATAAGAGTAAAAAGGACTAAAAATAGGCTCATTAATTGATATAAAAAATCTATCCGAAAAAGTCATTTGAGAGGTTTTTTTTAAGAAGCTCCAAATTTGAACTTTTTAAAAAGTTATATTTTGGCTACCAAAAAAGCCATATCTATTGAAAAAGTTTATTTTTTGTTTTACAGCTAAGCACCCAAGTTTTTTTAAAAAGGCTTTTGTAGTAGAGAAAAGTACTTATTGACCTCCTAAAAACTATCCAAATAGGCACTTAATATAGAATGCAGAGTACTTGTGATTTCCTGGAAATCTAAAAAATTAGTAATATAATTAATTACTAAATAATTGCGTTGAAAAATGATTACATCATCAAACAAAAATGCAATTAAACATTTAACTGTACAATTCTGATATATATTCTTATATTCAACTTAAACGATAATATCAAATTGGAAAAGGTTTGTTATAGAAATATTTTTCACTTAAAATGAACAAAAATCTAAATATAATTAATAAGACTTTTTATTAAAATATCTAACTTTGCACTTATTTTCCTAAAATATTCGTTTGCCCTTGTGATGCCATCCAAAACAACATTATTGATAAATTAATTTACGTAAGTTTGTTGATTTTGTTGTGACATTATGAAATTAACATAACCAGGTACCAATTAATCAATTTCTACCCTATTTTATTAAATCTCAATTTCAATCCTAATAAAAACATGGTATTCCAACCTTGAATTAATAATGCAAGAGTTGACATGTTGGCTTTTTTCTGCCCAGACAAGAGTTAACAATAATAGTTTAAAGTCTTCGTCTTTTGTTGGTACAACTCAACTCGATCCTGTTTTTTGTTTTCACACCTAGGGTTTCACTCTGTCATATCTTATGACGATTTCCTTAAAACAAGATATGTGCATGAACTTACGGATTTGGGATCTTCTGCTTATAAAGAGATTTACTGAGTGGAAAAATAGAGAAAAGAAAGGAGAGTGAATGATTAGATATCTTGAAAGTTAATATTTATTTACATTAATGAAGATTGATGGTGTCATAAATTTGACCAAATAACTAACGTTTTGGAATCCAACAAATACCTAATGTAATCTCTTCAATATCATGCAAGTTCCACAAGGTGGGTCATAACGTACGGTTTGATTAACTAATTTAAGACATTATTACCACTTTATGCTAGACCAAAAGATGTTAAACCCTTTGACTAAGTCATAATTAGTGGACATCATAATGCAAGCTTTCGAATCATTGTATAGTCGTAATAATGCTCTGTAATAGTATCTGGTTGGTTAGTGTGCGACAAAAGAAAATGCTAAAGTTGAAGCTTCCATGAAATAAAGGGATGTCACAATAACAGTGATGCCAGAACTTGACATGATTTCTTGTTCCGTAGTTCTACATGAACTTCCACGGTTCTAAGATATTTGGATAGCAGCACTTAAACTATCAAATTTAGTATGAACGATTTTAGTTTTATGATTCAATGATATAGATAAATTATATTTCTTCTATATGAGAAATCTACATTATATATACTCGGAATAAGATTTTGAAAATTAAGAAATAAACATTTTTATTTAACCTAATACATAATTTGTTAATAAATGAGTTTACTATTAAAAAGTAATATTTTTAAGGTGTGTGTAGCTATTCGAAGTTTTATTTTTACATTAGAAAATTAAACAAATTTCTATTTTAAAATTTGAAAAATTAATTAAAATTTGATTGTTCTTATTATGAATTTCATAAGTAATCCATGTCAGCAATTTGGATACTAAAATGTGTATAGCTTTGGTGACGGATATGAATATCATTATTACCAACCCATTCCAGATTATTTGCCATGCTTTGATGCATACGAGGCTAAGAAGTATAACACTTCTTTTCATATATATATATATATATATATATATTTAAACAAGAAAAATGATGAGAACAAGTTTAAAAAGATCATTAAGTCATGCAATTTCCAAAGATCTTACGTTGGTTATATCATGCAAAAGTTTTCAGAAATTCGAAGAAACATCAAGTTGAGATTATGTCTTTGAGATATGACTTATACTTTGTATAAACAGTAGTTCGGTCTGAATCTGTTGGGGCTGGACGCCGTTATTTGGATCCATGATCTAAATGGCCTTATCTTAAAGAATACCTGCAAAACAATGAAAGACACGCCGGGAGTTGTTTGCCGATAGGCCCCTCCGACGCTCAAGTCAGTCTTTTGGTAAAGGTTTTCGTGGCTGTAAACAGAAAAAAAGAAGGTTTCCGTCTCGTACCTGTGTCACAATGGAATAGTACCTTATATAAGCAATACTTGCTAGGTTTAGGTCACCATTAATGAATGGGCCGACCGGCCCACATGCCATTCCGGGTCTGGGCCTGGGCCTAGCGAGACCGACCTGACCAGTAGTCATCAAGCTTTAAGCCCAACAAGTTATCTTTTTTTTAAAAGACTTTCTATGAAGTGATTTTTGGTGAATAAAATTTGATTATTTGTCACCTTTTTCAAAATGGAAAGATGAATTGATATGGAAAGATGGAATGCCAACAAACATCTACTATTAAATTCACTTGAATTAGAAAATCATTAAATTTAAAATTAAGAACAAAAGTTTATCGCTTGTTTGTTTTGTTATAATTGGGGGTCGATCCACTATGAATGAAATATTATCAGAAATCTTGATTGATACATGTTCTTTTTTAGTCTTAAAAAAAGAATTGATTTAACAATTAACATATTTTCCAAAGCAACAAGTTCTATAAAAACTTTTTCATATTTAGATTAGATAAAAAACATATATTGAATGATGTATTCAACTTCAGGGACAAATTAAAAAAGAATTTTTTTATTGATTTTACCTCCTAATTTTTTATGAAGAGAATGAATCTTTTTTATTGAAGGATAAACAAAATAGGTTTAGATTATAAGAAGGTTTCAATTCAAGCCAATATCTTATTATGAATAATTCATGGTCTTATTGTCAAAGTGCTCAACATAGGGCCAAGCCTATAATAAACTTTAAAAATGTAGCACCCCACTCTCGCAAGACACGTACTCGATATCCATGGTGATATCCGAGTATGTACCCCGCAAGGGTGGCATGCTAGAAGATCATTCAGTCAAAATTCATTACAAATTTTTTGTTTCTTTAAAACAGGGTACACGTAACCGGAAATTACTAATCAAATTGGGCCTATGGCATTTAAAAATATTTCCATTTACAAGTTACAATTTCAACAAACATTAGTATTCAACAATAACTTGGGCCCATTTCAGATACAAAACACTGGAAATCATAAAGTCATTTCATTACCAAATCATTACCTACACTTTGTACAATTTTTGCGAAATATAAATCAAAAATAAAATCACTGAAGATATGTGTAGATGCAAACTATCCCGACCCTTAATCCATATTAGACCTTAGTGGTTATACTCCATTTAGCCTAACTGAATAATTCATCAGAACCTGAAAAGTCACATTGCAATTTTTGATGAGTTTTGCAAACTCAATGAGTGAACCATCATTGATGATTTCACCGAATTACATACAAACATCACATATATCACAGAAATTCATTCAGAACATATAATTATTTTTCAGACACTCACATAACATGGCATAACATATGGTCACTCATTAAAACTTTGCAAATCATTCATGAATTTCAATCTTCTATGAATGCTATATGTATGAGACTCACATTCGTTCTTATTGTTGTGATTGAGTGCCTATCACATACTTATACAAATATTGGCCCATAGGGCTCAGTCAAAACAGAATCACGGAGCATAGCTCTACGTACACACACATATATCACGAAGCAAAGCTCTACGTGGAAGCTCTTCATACTGGCTACTCAAGTCACAATGCCTTTATTTGAGCATGCATTTTATGAAATGCATCAAATATTGATTATGTCGTATCTAACAATCACATATGATGTTCAATCAGAAACTCATAATCATCGGACCTAAGTCCGACATTCAACATTCATTGAGAATTCACATATCATATAGGATTTCACATCAAATCAGAACACTTCCAATACATGCCCAACTTTCAAACTCCTCGGACTTCAAGTCTGAAATTCAGAAATAAATCATAAGTAGTTCAATAATATTGGAAGTTTAAACAAATCAAATCAAATCGAATCAATCCTAGGAAATCATCTAGGTTGACTCACAGTACGCTCCAATAAGCTATTGCCTGGATGGTTGGGCAATGTCTGACTAGCATCCGATGTGCTCCTCTAAATATACACAACACATTCACAAATATCACTTTTTTCCACAAATGTATAAGTATTCCTTTATGCACATCTATTTATATAAAATATGGACAATGCATGTTTAATGACAATTTCGGGTATCTTATTGTAATTCTCATCATCAATCGATTAGATATCAAAGCTCTCATTAATATCATTTGTACTTATAATTTGGACCAAACTAAAAAAAATGTGAAATCATTTTCATAACTTCATTGACTACTTCAGATTTTTCCTCTAATACACGTACGGGTCAACTTTCCATACTAAATCTGATAAGGTAAATGACAAAATTAGGCAAAATGTCATTCGATAAAGTAGTTCTCCAATGTTTTAAAGTTCTAATGACACCAAAATCATTCAATTTGTAGCCCTATGTCTCTAGTTTACGCCTGATTGGTACTGCCCTGAATAATAATATGCACAGAGTCCTGAATTGGAGATCCATCCTATATTATATACATCTAGCCATGCAAGTTTATATTGGTGTCTTGTTTTTGTGTTTATAATGATTAATATTTCATAAGTTGTTTTATAGATGATTTTGAAATAGAAAGATCATTGAAATTGGTGTAGGAAAAAGGTGCAGAAAAATTTGATAGGTAAATAGGTGTTTCATGTTCTCTTTTCAGTGTTTATTAACATGGATCTCTTTGGGTGTTTTAGAGATGAACTAACATGAGTTTAGAGTTACTACAAGGAGTACTAAGGTGTTTTGAAATGAGATAAATTAAGGTTATAGTTAGAAGTGAAATGAATGTGAGATTAGATTTGAGCTTGTATAGAAATTTAATGATGAATATATATGAATGTAGATGTTCTTTTTTGGTATTATGATCAAACATAGAATATGATTTGTTTATGATTGAAATTGAGCTGAAACGAAAGTGAGAATGAAGAGGAAATAATGAGGACATAAGCTAGAAATGATAGACTAAGCAAAAGAGATGAATTAGGATGAAAATGATGATAAAGTGTGCTGGAATATGTTAGATGGAGTGTTTTCACTAAACATGCATCTATATTTTAGCTATATCTTGATCTGTACATATCCAAATGGGATGACTGTAAGTTTAGATTGAACTAGAGACATATGATTATATTTTTCATGAAGGAATCGAATTAGAATTCCTTCTTTAAGGGTTTCAAATTTTGGCTTGAAGTTGAGTACAATGTGATGTTGCGGTTTGGAAATTGTCTGTAGTATTATAGGTTTAACTTGTAGAATACTAAACCAAACTACATGAAATTGGAGTTATTAGAAACTTAAGACATAAAGGAACTTTTTTTTTAGAAGAATTTACTGCCTAAATACTTCTTTTTCCTTGTCAAAATGGCCATATAAAATTGACTCGAAAATTTGTTTTGAGAAAAGCCATCAAGTAGTGCACGATCGTGCACAAGTACAATCGTGACAGAGAAGAAACCTCAGGAGAGTTGCACAATCGTGCACAAGCACGATCGTGACAGAGAGGAGTTATTAGGTAATGCACGCTCGTGACAAAAAGGAAACGTTAGGTAATGCCTGATTGTGTACAAGCACGATCGTGACAGAGAGGAATCAACAGGAAGTGCATGCAATGAAGGTGCAATGCTTTTTGACAGTTTTAAACACCCTTCACTCTTGTGACCATAACTTTTTCTTAGGACCTCCAATTGACTTGAAATTTGAACCACAAACTCCTCACACATTGTCCTTCCTCTCCACCAAATTTCATGGTCATTTGAATTCATTAGGAAATGATTGGTAAATGATTGATTGATAATGTTATAAGAATCAAGTGTATTGAGCCATAAACTGTAGTGCATGATTGAGTGATGAACTTGGAATAAGTTTGTATTATTGAGGTATAAACTTAAGTTCAAAATTAGACATATATGAGTTTTAAAGTATGAATGATCATGAGATGAGAATAAAGGAAATATACCCAGAATTGTCATTGAGTATGCATTGTATGTAATCCATATATGCATATGTGCATAAATGAGTACTTATATAATTGTGCAAAGCTGTGATGTGTGTAAATGTATATTATTTGATATATAAGAGTAATTAGAGCGACAACATCTAGACGTTGCTAGGACTTCGAAGCAATAACTATCTATAGTAAACTGTGGGTCATCTAAATGATCTCACTTGATTAATTGTTTGTTTTAAATTCTGTATTGAATCATTATGTGAATGTGATTGTGTTGATTCCGAAAATTGACTATCCAAGGCGTTTGATGCATGAGTAACATATTAGAAGTGCTCATTAAATGTGAATTTGACGAAATAAGTGATTCTCAATGTATATGTTGAATGCCAGACCAAAGTTTGATGACAAATGTGAATAAGATTGTGATCGTGAATATGAATTTGTAACATTAAGCACATTTAATTGACTGAATATATGTGATGCATTTTATTACAGAATGTATAAATAGATAAATGTTGTTGTGACCGCAGTAGCCATCGAAAAAGAGCTTAAAGCTTAGAAAGTGAAAAAGAGCTTAAAGCTCAAAAAGTGATTAAAAGCCAAAAGCTCACTATGTATAATGGGCCCTGTAACCCTAATAGATAAGGGCCAATTATTAATGATCCCGGTATCCATAATGGATACGAGACAGTTACAGGCACTCGGTCACAACAATAACAACTGGAAGTGAGTCTCATGAGCATTGCATAAACATTTAATATGTATGTTTTGAATGATTGAAATGTATTGTTGAATTGTGTTGAATAAGAAATGTGAAAATTATGAACAAAAGAGTTTTGTCATACTACATGATGATAAATGAAATAATGTGAATTATGTGATTGTATGAGTTGATATGTTACATGATTTGAGTAAATCATTGAGGATGGTTAACTCACCGAGTTCGCAAAATTCACCAAAATTGTAATGTTGACTTTTCAGGTGCGAGAGAGCAGACTTAGCGTCTAAGACAACTTAGAAGAGATCTAGTACTGCTTTTTTTATTAAAGAAATGACTCAAAGGTGGGTTAGCTGAGAATGAAGGATTTAGATTGAATTTTGTATAGTTCCTCATTCATGTAGCATGTAACATGTAGCATCTTTTTGTGATAGAGCTGTAGACTCTGATAGCTCTTCGATATTATGTATAAGGACGAAGTATGTAATGCTACAATGTATATTTGGTTTATGAAATGAGGAATTGGTTTTTTAAATATTATGATAATTACGTTTTAAATGATGATAGTAATGTGACTGCTCTAGCATGCCACCCTTGTGAGGTACGTACTCGGACATCCTTTAGAATGTCGGGTATATGTCCCATGAGAGTAGGGTGCTACAAAAGTACTTATGGAAATTGTCACAAAAAAAAACTCAATATGGGTCAAATGGGTTAATGGGCTCTATTTGAGGGGTAGAAACATTTAGAGTGCCAAAATAAGGGTTAATGCTTCCTGGTCCTTGCTACAAATCGTAAAACTCAAATCCTCTACTCAACTAGACATCAAGATCGAGATTGGTAACGGATCTACGTCATCTTTCTGGTTTGATAGTTCGAGTCCCTTGGGTTGCCTACACCAACTTCGAGTCCCTTGGGTTGCCTACACCAACTTCTTAACTACAATGCATTGAAATTGTTTTTCCTTGAAGATGTAAAATTCAATTCCTTTATCAATTTAGGTGAGTGGATTAGAACAAGAAGATTCTTAGTCTCTATTGCTTACCATCCTATCCATAATAATAAGGATAAAGCAGTTTGGACACTTAACTGTTAACTCCTCTGGGACCTATTCCAGTAAGTCCTACAGATGGCCCATCAAGAACTAAGGTTCCTTTTTGTAAATTGGTATGGAAAAAACTATTTCCCCAACGTATCTTTTGTATTGTGGCTAACTGTTCTAGAAAGGTTGTCTACCTTAGATGGAATTGCACCACTGATCTTAACTCCATGAGCCCCTCTTGCAACTTTTGCAATGTTGGTGTTAAATCCATAAGTCGCCTATTCTTTGAATGCCCTTTCAATAGTTCAGTTTGGAATGACATATTGGCAAGATGTGAAGCTCCTGTCCCTCCATCTAAATGGAGATCTATTGTTCGATGGATTATGAAACCCTTAGGCATGAGGAAGAATAATAGACTTGTACTTCTATAAAAAGACATTATCAATCATGTAAAAATAAATAAATAAAGAAAATAAATAAATAGAGAAAAGCCAACTATCGGAGTCGAACCGATGACCATCGCATTACAAATACGATGCTCTAACCTCTGAGCTAAGCGGGCTCCAAGAAGAGAAATTGTAACCTAGTTTATTGGACTTGCGTGAGTGGAATTCTAGAATATAAAAAAATTCTCTATAAATTAACAAGTTTTTCAGCTTGAAGTGTTTCACTTTGTCAGGGAAACAATTCTGATTAGAGAAGCAACACTAAAACTCCCTACCACAATCTTAACTAATTGGCTTCTATAACCTAAAACTCTACTAAGCTTTGAAAGATCAGCTTACTATTTCATTTTGTTTTTGTAGTGTTGCTTCTTAATATGAAAATCGTATTGTTAGATTCTTGCCTTGATTAATACCATTTTTTAATTTTCAAAAAAAGAGAACAATTTGAAGAGCAACAAGGGGAAGGACCCTCAAAAAGAATGGACCAGTTTTGCTCAAAATAAAAGGAGTAAGAGCTAGGAGCTAGGAAGGTAAAGGAGGGAGATGAGTAACCACCGAATGGAGTTAAATTTTCATTCCAAAATTAATGAAAATATAATAGAAATTAGAATAGACAGCTTAATTTAAGAGTGATTTTATAAAACTACAACATAATTGTGATTACATGGTGATGGTATAGTTTTAAACTTCTAATGTGACAATTTCAATGTTTAATGTGTGTTACACAGTATATTTGATCAGATATTATCCATGTTTTTATCTTTCCTAATACACGACAAGTAATATTCTGATCCCAATTACGTAAAAAAGATTAATGTTACAATTACTTAAAGCTTTTCAAAGAACTGTGATATTTTCTGGATGTGTGAGCACATTTGTTAGTTTATAACAGAATATCTTCCTTTTTATGTGCCTAAGTTCATTGGGACAGATGAATTAGTAAGCTAAAGTTTATGAAATTTTAAGCATCCCTAACATTATTTAAAGGCAGAAAAAAGCATGAAATAGAAAAAGAATTCAACAAATGAAAACAAAATTTGTTTCACAATTGCGTTGACAAACTGAGAATTCGATCTTATAGTTAGTAAAACAAGGTTGAATTTTACAGGGGAAAAACTCAAAAGAAAAGAACGTAACTATTCTATTGGATAATCACAACTAAAAACATAAATTATGCAAAGGACAAAAGACAGTACATTTTCAGATGTCATCTTACCCTATGGAGAAAACAAGCTAGTCATTTGGCTGCTGATCTTCATTGCAATGTTCTCACTGCATGCCCATAATCTCTGTTTCCAGGAGAGTCAATGGCTTCTCTTGTATGCATATGCTGAATTAAAGCACGGTAAGTGCAAGGAGTAGAATGTAGAAACGGTGTATTAAAAACACATCAAGGTCAAGACTTTATGGGGAACACCATCATTACGAAGGAATTCCAGTAGATGTATGGATGCCAAGACACAGTTTCGAAAAAAAAACAGTAAAAGCTCAATTGCATAGATAATAATTGACAATCTCTTGCACAAGAACAGAAATGGAAGTCTTATGTTGAATGTAGTGCATAAGATTCACTGAAAGGAAAACGGAATCTCTGCTTGCCTTTTAAGGGCCTCAAGCAACTTTTTGCTCCCTTCTTATTCCCATCCTTCTTAGTTCTTTCAGACTAGAAGCTACCTCCTGAATGAATCGAAGTCCCTCTTCTCCACTTCTCATCGAGTTAATTGTTTGCTGGAGAAAACTCCTGTCTGCCTCAAGTGTTCCTAACCTCTCATTCAGGTCAGCAACCTCATTTGAAAGAGAATCTAGCCAAGCTCCTGCATGGGGCACTGAAAAATTTTGTGTACCACAAGAAATTTCAATATTCTCTTTACAGCTGGATTCTAATTCATCAGGGGAATGGCCTCGACCAGACTTGTTTGCTTTGCTGGGATCCATTGACAATTTGCTACTAAGCTCCTCTAATCTGTCTTCATTTCCGGAATATTGTCCACTGGTCAAGTCTTTTTGCAGCCCACTAGAAAAAAGATAAAGCTTCATCTCCAATTTCTTCAAATTTCGTAAAATATACAACTTTTCATCTTCAAAAACTGATGAAAAGTTGTCTCCAGTACCCATAATCTTATCCTCAAACAGTGCATTTGGCCCTTCAACTTTATGGAGTACATCAGATTTTTCAGGAACTTGTTCTATGTACATAATTCGGCTAATTTCAGCAGGTCCAATATCAGAAGTGATCACATTAGAAGCTGGCATCATTGTACCCTCCAACGCTGGTTCATCTTGGAATTTATTCCTATAGAATTCAATTTCTGCTTCCAGATCTTGAAGCTCTTTCTCTCTCTCGGCAAGAAGGTCATTTGTTTTTGCCAATGCTTCCTCATCATACTCAGCTTGCTCTTCCATCATTCTTATGCACTGCAAGGCTTCCATGTGGAGTGTTGCTCTCTCCTCTTGCAGTCTTGTAATCATGGCCAATGCTTGATTTGCAGCAATTGCAGATGCATTTCTCTCTTCCTCTAGTTCTTTGTATAAAACACCTAACAATATCTTATCATGATCAACCTGCCGTCTTAATCGATCAGTCATGCTTTCACCTTCAATTTCACTGACAATACTTCCATCCAGAGATAATCCAGACTCATTTCGGTCCAGTGAAATTCTTTGTTGATGTACATTCATTCCCATGGAAATAGGAGCATCATAAGTCCTTAATTCATTGCTATTCAAAGAGATATTTGGGCTCATTGATGGTCTAGGACTTGCATCATTTATTGAATGCTCTCTCGCGGCAGATAACTGTGAAATCAAGAGCTTCAAACCTTCACCAATTCTTAAAGACTCCTTATCATTCCATTGTTCTGCAAGTAAACCAGACAGCTGTCTTCCCTTATTGCCAACAGCAAGTTTATAAGCATCACCGAGATCCAACAAATTAGGAACTTCAACACTATCACCTGAAACAGGGTTCACTTCTGAATCCGCTTTGGTTGATGTAGCGTGCACATTTCGCATGTTGCAGATTCCATCACTGTCAATTACGCACGTCTGCCAAGTCTCTTCTTTTCTCGAAAAACCTGTAAAATAAAACACAAAAGGACAAAAAGATTTGTCAAAGGTTAATGATAACAGTCAAGAAACCATAGTACTTGGACATAAACAAGCTACGCTAACTTAGAAGCATTAGAAGCCTAGCCAGTGGTACAAATACGTCGTATCTGCATTAGTCTTTAGGCATATATCTTTCAAGCACTAATTCTTGTGCATTTGTTAGTTCTCGAATGTATTACTAATTTGAAAGGTGACTCTTTGATGGGAGTTTCTTTAACGTTTGTTGGTGGGGGGACATCATCTATGAAATTATACTTACCCTCTGCAGAATCTTCTGCAAGAGTTTCACCAGAATTTGAAGATGGGGGAATATCACCAAGGCAAATAAGAATGTTGTGATTTGATGCTTCAATACAACTTTCTTTTGTTACCATTGAAGCGGAAATGTCATCAATTTTTTTTTCCTCATGAATGGTATGGCACTCAGGTTTGCAGTCAGCTGATTGCCAATTAATTTCTTCCAAAACGTGCTCATCATTTACTTTATGCCATTCAAATGTTACACCTTTGGATTCCAGGACATGTGTGTGTAACTCAGAAACTGAAGTTGACAAATCAGGTGCAAAAACTGAATCTATCAGTTTTTCTGAGGACAAATCATCCGGCAGGGTGAAAATGTGATGTTCTCTCTGCAGATATTCAACTTCAACATCTTCTTTAAGATTGTTTTCAACAATTGAACCATCATGATCAGAAAACTGAGCTTCAGATTCCATATCAGAATGCATCTTTAGCTCTGTGTAGGCCACATGATGTAAAGGATCAAGACCACAACTTAAATGAGTAGTTCTGTGTGAAAGAGATTGACTACTTTTCTCCAGATTGTCATGATCATGACCAAATGCATCAGAATAAGGGACATCAAGATCAACGGCCCTGGAACTAAATGATATGGCCTGCAACAACTTTTGGCCACTATGTCTTGGAACCAATGATGCGTCACAACAAGTACAATATATGGTACCTAGAGTAGAAATTTCAACTAAGGGGTCCCAATCTGAGTCATAGGCACTATCCTCCCCCAGCTTTCCCACCAATAATCTGTATGTTTCAGCATTTGAATTATTGATTGTGGCAACTGAGAAGAGGCACTTTTCACACATTCCTTGGCCATTGACAAGTTTATTGTGAGCATGACACAAAACTAAGGATGATATTTCTAATTTATGACTTCTGCATAATAAATCCCAATGATTTTTGAGTTTCTTATTCCCAAATATGTGATCAAGCCTCGAACATAGTAGACATGGAGTTTGCAATTTATATTGGCAGGCAAATTTTGTGATCAAGTAAGAAAATATAGCATTAATAAGCAGCATAAAAATTAGTAACCACTCAAGAGCAACAGATCCCAAAGATGTGATAATACTGTCGGTCCTTTTATAAGGTTTAACAGATGGAATCGTTTCAGCGGCCATGCTCCAACAGGATCGACTGGCTTATCAAATACTGATTGATTGATGGAAGGAAACTCCAATTCTTCCAAAATTTTGATAATCCAGATCTAGACACAGCACTGTAACCACCAAAAAGAAAAGAAGAAATTAAAAAACAATTAAACAGAACATTCAGGAAACATAAAGGACTATGCATAATCTCTTGCTGTAGAAGGAACAGAGAGCCAGATGAAAACAAACATACAGATCAACCAAAAGTCCTGATATGAAAAAATTTAACAGAATTTCAAAATAGATAAATTGAATCCATCTAGACAAAGTTATGCCAGTTTAATATAACCATATTTCAGTCAACAAAACATGGATGAGAAGAAACGCATGTAGCTTACGAAAACAGAATGTTTGAAATTGCCTGAGAAACTCAGGTGAAACCTGAAATTTGATTCTGAACTCAGGGCACATGAAAAACCAATTTTCTTGAATCATAAGTAACTGAAACAGAAATGGAAAATCAATTTCCAAATAAATTATCTTCCTGCAAGAATGCAAATGCGCATCCAGTATCCAGACAATAAGGATGCAACCTCGGTTAGTAAAAGGTAGACAGCAATAAACACTCCATGCAAAGCAAAGGGAACCCTAGGAAACAAATAGTTTAAGGGACACAAGGCACGAACAGAACGTTGAAAAGGATAAAAGTCATAGCAAAGTACGAAAGCTTCTCAGGAAAGTAAGTCGACTCCAAACCATGGGAATAAAGAAAAAGCAAACCAGCTCAAGAATAAAACTGCCGAAGAAGGGAAGAGCGAAAATTGGAAAAAAAAAACCACTTGTAATCAACATTTGAAGCAAAGCCTAAAATAGAAACAGTAAATAACGAAACATTCACGACCAATCCAAGATAAGATATAAACAAACAATCTTCACCAGGTAAGAACATGATTAAGACAAAAAAGGAAATAAAAAGAGAAACTGACTTGATCAAGTGATAAAGGAACCTAAGAAACTGGGAAGGATTCAAAGCGAGAGCATGAAATGAAACTGTCTCATCTTGATATCAGAAGACAGTAAACAAAACCCATTAACCAGTCTTCCGTGAAAGTGTACATAAAGAGACAGACTCAACCAAAACGAGCTGCCCCAATAAGTAGTTCCCTTGAATTCTCATTTCTTTAATATTATCCAGGAAAGCAATACAACAATGCACGTTGTTTTCAGACGTGTATCAAATATTCAAATACCACGGAAAGAAAAGAAACAGAAAGTTGATGGCCACGCCGACAATGGCCAAAAAGTGGGCTTACTAAAAGACGTACTTAAAGCTAATAATGTCCCCTTGAAAAGACGAAAAGGTTAAAACCGTTCCAAGTACCAACCTGGATGAGGAACTGCGAAGCCTCTCGTTCGGTTTTATAAGATGAACATTCCCGCGAAAATTAAATGTCATTAGACGCAGAGATCATTCGATACATGATGATTAGCCTGTTTGCCTAAAATTAATGTCGGGGATGTTTTTGTTAGAAAATTGTGACAAAATCTAATCCCGAACGAAGTAGAATAATTATAAAATATTCTCGTACTTTGATTTTTTGAAAACTAAAATTATTTTAATTTTATAAAATAATTAATACATAAATTATAATGAAGTATAAATCTTATTTCGTACTTTATTCTGAAGCTTAATCTTTTTCTTCTCGTATCCTTGTTTGGTCTCTCCATAAAATAAGTTGAGAGAATTCTGTAACTCTTATAGAGAGTATTAAGCAAAAAGTGCTAGCTACATTAGAGCGTAAGTCTATTTATGATAAGTTTTTTGACATTTTAATAATTTAATTAAAATTAAATTATAATTTCAATTAAATTTTAATTAGAATTACAAATAATTCTAATTTAATAGCAATTATAACCAAATAAAATCCAATATTTTATATCGATCCTTATTTATTAAATATTTCATATTTAATTATAAAGTTTCTCAAACTTTACAATTAAGTCCAACTTGATTAAAATAACTTTGCTTTCTTTCATATTTAATCATAAAGTTTATCAAACTTTACAATTAAGTCCAACTTGATTAAAATAACTTTGCTCTCCGCAATTCATTCTTTGTGTGCGACCCATTAGGCTCTCAAATATGTTGACAATAATTATAAGTTATAATTTTGATTCACAATTAGAATTAGATAAATTAAAACTCTATTTAATTTATAATTAATTCTCCAATTAAATAATTTATAATCAAAGATTAAGATTAATGTCTAGGAACGTATCATGATCACCCAAATATTTTAGAAATGTCAAAGTGGTTTTGGCTAACCTTTCAGTGCATGATTTTTCTGAAGTAAATCACGCGTAAGTATAGACTTTATATTTTATATACAAAATGCACAAAAGGGGGGAGGGGGGTTAAATTGTGTATTCTTTTTCATAAATACGATCCCCTTATGTATTTTTAAAAACTTGCTTTCTCAAAAACTATTGAGTGAAAATATTACGATATATTGCAGTTAACTTCTAATTACTTTGTATAAAAACAATAAGAATAAGAGTTGAGAGTTTAGAGTGGAAGTTGACACAACAATTTATCCTGGTTCATCCCAAGCCGTGGGCTACGTCCAGTCGTCATAATCCTTTTTGAGATTTCAATATACTTCTAAAAAATACAAGTATTCTTTTCACCGAGCCTCTTCAGGTCTTTACAGCAAGTATTATTTTTCTCTTAGCCTCAGGCTATCAACTTTTCTTCTTTCTTACAGAAAGATGTTTGTGAGCTTTGTTACAAAAAATAATAGCTCTCAATGTTTAGCACAATGAATACAGTGTTTCTAGCTTTCTTAAAATCTCTAGCTCTTTCAAAAT
>JAOSBP010000204.1:12075321-12096450 GCA_027563825.1 Erythroxylum mucronatum
TTGGATGGTTAGATTAGGATTTTGGCTAGATCCATTTTTAGGGGAGGTGCTGTCCAAATTTTCCTAAATTTGGGCAGCAACTTCGATTAAGTTTTAGACCTCCGAAACGATTGAATTTGAATACGAGGTATTCTGGAAAATTATAGAGCGTATTAAGATCTTCGAAACGGTATAAAGTAGGTCATATTTCGACTTAAGATGGAAAAGTTATGGACGTTTGAAATTGCTGCCCTTTATGCATTTTACTATTCTCGAATTACTATTCACTAGGTAATTTGGGCAAAATTTCCAGATGGATTTTTCATACCTTTAGAGCGGGAATCATGTTTTTCCATCTTTCACGAAAGTTGTAGAGCTCGTCAAGATCTGTAAGACGAGATATGATAGGTCCTGATTGGAATTCGGAGTAAAAAGTTATAAGGGTCGGAAATTGGTCAATTACTATTCCTTTGGTCATTTTTGCAATTTCTATTATAACCTTCTCGTTTGGCCTCCGATTCACCCGAAATTCGAATGTGACTGAATTTGAATAAGGAGCATGAGACCAGATTAGAATTTTGTCGGAATTAGCCCTCACGTTTATCTTGTTGCTTTGACCTATTTGAATTATGCTTCGTGATGTTCGCTTTGCCTCCGCCCTATACCTCTCGACCCAATGTGCTTATGTTTCCGCTTTTGTTCTGTTTTCCTTCCGCCTTATGTCTTTCGATTTGATTTGCATCGATTTGTTCATGTTGCTTTCATGCTTTATCATCCGATTCCATTCATTCCGCTTTCGATTCCGAGCCTTCAATGTGCAATTGTTTCTGCTCAGTTTGCAACGTTTGTTTCAATTTGATTCCGTTTTGTCTCCGTTTCTGAATTTGAAAAGAATGCGATTTGTTTTTGTTTCTGTTCTTTCGTTTCGTTTTCCGGTTATGACCCGACTCATGTATAAGTGTGAGGGTTTATGAAAATGGATTTGTAAGATGAATAAGATGAAAAAAAAATTATCGGGATTTTTCGGATTAGACAAGAGTTTTTAGTAAAAGGTTGGACATCCAGTAACGGGTTCCAACAGGATGTCCCCATAGAGGCAACTAGTAGTTGTTGTGTCATAATAAATAAAGGTTAGTTTTCTATTATAAACTAATGGTGTGGTTTTATTCAAGTTACTAAGACGAAACGATGAATCATTTCATCGTTTAATTAAAAACTAAACCAAACACATGGCATTTGGGGAAAAGAGTAACAAATATAATTGATCACACACGATTTGGGCAAAGTTAGATTTAATCAATCAATAATATGGAAACCACCATTAGGTAACCAAGAATCACTCGTCCATAAAACATCCAAAGAGATATTTTTTGTGATTCACATTTTCAAGCATAAAATAGGAAAGCTACCCCATTGTATCAAAAAATGCATTTACCCACTACGCAATCTAAAAACAACATACAAACAATAGAAAGAATTGGGAGAAATAAGAAGCTCAACTATCATTATTCCATATTCAAAACCACAAGATCACACAAAAATTGAATTGATCTCTTCGTGGGCATAAGTTAAAACATACATATATATATGTATGTATGTGTCAGTGTTAACAAAGATCTCAAATTACATCTGAAGACATCAACAATTCAAAAGAGAACATTAGGAGGAGACCTTACCATTCCCTGAAACGACAGACTGATTGGGAACTTGAAATCGTCAGCCACCTACAGCGGTAAGAAAAGAACTCACAGACAATGGTAGACCTAAAATTTCAACAACAAAATTTATAGAACAAACTCCTTTAACTATATAAGGAAGAGAAATATGTATCAATCAACACTTACAAGAAGTGATCCAAAGAGAAAGACATAAACGTTCAGAAAAATGGGGCCAATCGAAGCAACTAAGCAAAAATTTCAATAAAAAATTGAAACTTTAACCATAGCAACGAAACGAGACATAACAACAAGATCTTAGACCCAGTAGCAGAAATACTATCAAGCACCAAGGATCCGTACACATGCTAGTTCCCAAACCCAAACTTAATAAATAGGAAAGAGAAAACAAAATAGAAAGAAGAACCTTAGAGTAGAATACACACAACCACGAAGCTAATAAAAAAATCCTACCAAAGGAAAATCAAAATAGAAAATGAAACAAACAACACAGATCAAGCAATAGGTCAAAAAAAAAGAGAAAGCAGAAATAGCAGCCAAAGGTAAGAGCAGAAGAACATAAGATCTGAAAAGAGAGCAGAGATTTAAGAAAAAGAGAGAAGAGGTAGTTTTTTTTTACGAGAAAACCCATAAAACGAAAGGCTAAAAACTAAACCCAAGCCAGTAGGCTTATCCCATACACCCAGATCCTACAAGCCTTTCCCTATCAGATGGATTACAATCAGAATTATCTAACCATTTTTCACGACTGGAACGAGGAGGCAAACTGGGAGAGGAACCAATCAATGACACCTTCCCTGATGAGAATCTGTGATCTGTCAAGAACAACACCCCGTGGTTTGTTGATTATGTCAATTTTCTGGTGTTGGACGTTATTACTGCTAATTATACATATCATAGTAGAAAGAAATTCCTAAGGTAAGGAACTACTTTTGGGAAGATCTGTTACTCTTTAGGAGATGTGCCGACAGGGTGATCAGAAGATGTGTATTCGATGAAGAGATGTGATCAGTTTTACATCATTGTCATGCTTCTATGTATGGAGGGCACCATGGGGCCAATAAAACAGCAGCAAAGGTTTTACAATTCGAACTTTATTGGCCAACTCTCTTTAAGGATGCTAGGACTTTCATCACGACTTGCGACAAGTGTCAGAGAACTAGAAATATTAGTAGCAAGCACGAGATGCCTCAGTCAGGGATTCTAGAAGTAGGACTATTTGATGTATTGGGTCTAGACTTCATAGGACCGTTTCTAGTATCCTTTAGAAATGAATACATCCTTAGGACGTTGACTACATGTCTAAGTGGGTGGAAGCCACAGCTCTGTTAAACAACACCGGAGCTAGCGTAGTCAAATTTGTCAAGAAGCACATATTCTCAAGGTTTGATGTTCTAAGAGCTATAATAAGTGACAATGGGCACATTTTCAGAACTATCAGTTTAAATCTCTATTGTCAAAATATGGGTGCCATTTTAAGTTTGGAACCACTTACTACCCTCAGACTAGTGGGCAAGTTGAGGTATCTAATCAGGAAATCAAGCAGATTTTAGAGAAAACTGTTAATACCTCAAGAAAGGATTCAACATTGAAGCTTGATGATGCTCTATGGGCATATAGGACAACATACAAGACTCCCTTAGGGATGTCTCTTTATAGGTTAGTCTTTGGAAAATCTTACCAACTTCAAGTTAAATGTTGGATCCTGTTTCCGAAACCCAACCTTCATGCGAAAACATGAAGCCGTGAGCTTACTTGCGAAACAAATGAACGCGTGCCTATTACCTTTAAAGGTTTTTACATTAAACCCTCATTAGCCATCATGATTTCTTTTCATAATATCCCAAAAATTCACCCACAAATTGTTCAAAGGCATGCCCATACAAATTAGTCACCATGCTTGAACCCATTCCTCCTACTTGTGAATAGAATTTGGAAAACTTAAAGTCTTAATTTCAGTTTGACTTCCTCATAGAAATCATAGCTCTATGTCTCTAGTTCACTTTAAAGAAAGAATCATCTCAATCGGAACTCTATAGCTCAATATATCATCAAAATACCAAAATGTGCTCATACGCTATTTATGCTTTCTCAACCGACCTCTCACTTACTTTAATTCAACCTTCCTCAATTAAACTCCAAATGATACCAAAGTTTCAGGAGAGATAGCTACATGTCTTACGAATCCATTAGTCTAAGAATCACTTCAATTGGAGGTCGGATGAGGAAGTTATGTCCAAAATACTAGACCATGTTTATATCCTAAATGGATTTGTACCTCTCTTGGCGCAATTGCAATCACTTTTACCACAAATGTCGGATTGCTTTCGTTTTTGGACCATTAGAAAGAAGACTTCGAGATCTAAAACTTTCATGAAGACCACAAAACCTGATTCTGCCTCCAAGAGTATCAATTATTGCAATCTTTCCCGTGCATGTCCGTTTAACGGATATGTATCGGTAAACTGCACCAATTCACCTGAGAAGGATGTCCGTTTAACAGACATAGACTGGACAAGGGGTCCTTTTCGACCCGAGAAGGTCCGTTAAACAGACTGTAAGTCCGTTAAACGAACATGGGGCTTCCCAAAACCCCTCCAAACCTTCTTTAATGCTTCAAACAACCTTCCTAACATCATATACACTTATAATCTTGCAGAATTCACTCTTCTAGTGGCAATTCACTTAATACTAACTCAAACATCAAACTTATTTCATCAAAAGTCAGACATCATCCTCATTCTTGTGATAACTTGAAATTGTCCCAATTTCACTTCCTTTGCTAATACACCATCATCCTTATCTATTCAATTACCAATCCTTCTTTTCCATAACATTTCCATTACAACCAATAGCAACTCATACCCAAAGTTCAACAACTCAATTCATTACTTCATTAATGTACTTGATTTCAACTACCAACTGAAGTTCATCAAATCATCAACTTCCATTCGTTTTTACTCTTCATATCTAACCACATCTCATCATTCATAACATTTCTATGTGTCTTTTCCCATAATATCTCACTGATTTGTATATATATACATACAAACCATTCATGCTCAACATTCATGCTCAACATTCACTATATTCATCCATGTATAATTTCATAATTCATGTTCATACACAATTTCACATCCCATTATCATTATACACAATTCCAGAATTCATTAACATCATAAATTAAGAGTTTTACAACTTCATTGGCATCTCATGCCACAATACATCCTCAAATATCAATATCCATCATACAAAGCATACAAAACCCAATAATTCTCAAATTACATCTAAAGCCCTGTTTTACAACAATAATTCCAAAACGTAACAAAACATGCATATCCGAAGTCATGTCTTCACTTTCTTTCACTCTATTCTTGCTTATCACTTGGAGATGGGGGGAAAAGAGGGGGTGAGCTCGAAAGCTCCGTGGGTAACATGTTTATAAACGATAATAAGCAAAAACCATTCGAAACTTTCATAATTATTTTAAAACCTCATTGAAATCCATAAAACATTCATTTCTCAAGAGTTGTCAACTTGTTAAGCAAATTCACACTTCACACACAAGTCAACAATCATCAAACTTATCAACACATGAAAACACATAACACATCATAATGGTTCAGGTGGTCCGTAAACAGAACGTACTAACACAATTCCGTAGAATGGTCTTGTGTAGCCGTGAACAGAACGAACTAATACAATCCCACAAAGTAGTTTTGTGAAGTCATAAACATGAGGAGTCCGTGATGGAGCTCCATGCCACTAGCGGGCAGGCGGGAGAAGTCTTTTGATAAGTGCGCACTTGATATACAGAACGGACCAATCCAAACCCACATAACATGTAATTCATGACTTGAAAACAGAATTGCCCAAAATGGAAATATTTCAGAAACTTGTTTTTCTTAAACATGCACTTTTTCGAAAATCCTTTCATATAGCAATTCATAATTCATCATCCCTAATCACATAGCAATTCTCAATGCTTCATCGAAATTTCATACATCAAACGTAAAGCAATTTCTCAAGACAATCACAATCAATAAAGGCGACAATTGTAGTAATTCCTCAAATCATTCAAAATAATGAATTTCAAATCATTTTATCATCTTGATTTTTGAAAACATACTATTTGCTCATTATTCAAAATTTAAACATGAAAACCCACCATAAATCCTTGCTCATTCTTGTTCAACATGCTTCCCCTTTTGCTCCTCTTACTTCCTCTTGGATTTTCCCTCCACATGAACAAAATTCCCAAATCAATAACACTTCCAATTAAGAAACCCATAACACAATATCACCAAATTGACCTTAGAATTCACAAACCCATGCATTTCTTAAGATATCTAACCCAAAAACCTTTCAAAAATCCAACCAAACAAACATACTCTTACCTTGGATCTTCACCGAACAATGAATTTCTTGGCTTGGATGGAAGCTTTCATCATCTTCCATCTTTTTCCATCATGGACAACCATCAAAATCCTTCTTGATAGCTTAGAAAACCAAGCCCTAACATTTCTTCCTTCTTTCTTCTTTCTTCCTCCTTCACCGAACTCTCCCTCTCCTCTCATTTCCTTTGATTTTTTTTCTAATTTTCGTGCCTCTCCTCCTTGTATAGCAAGCCCACTTGTTTTAATTACCATAATGCCATTAATGAAGCAACAAAGACCATTTTGCCCTTACATGATAGTCTTTTAACTTAATTGGCTTAGTGACCTTCCCAAAATGCCCTCATGCCATCTTACCACTTGAATTGAACCTATGTCATATGATCTTATTTTAATTAACATGTTAATTAAATCCCATTAACATGCTAATTAATTCCACAAAATACTCTATTAAGTCTTCAAAATTCATTTCATTCCTTGCCTAACTCTTTCCAAAAATTAAGACATTTTCTAATCATGAAATTGAAGGAATTTAATAAAACTTCCTTCTAGAAAAATGTTCCTCATTGTCTTAATTTTCTAATGACACCAAAATCATTCAATTTAGTTCAGAAATCTGAAAGTTATAACCCAAACATTTCCGAACAATTCTTATATTGAAACAATATTCTGTGCTCAATTTCTATCCAAATATTGAAATTCTTAGGGACTGAATTAGAACTCGATTTCATGAGATAATTTATAGCCCTATTTCTCTAGTTTATTCCAAATGAAGAATCACCTCATTTGGATAACTAGGGAAAAATTTATGGCTAAAACACTGAAGCATACTCAGTGAACATGTTTCAACTACATTTTTTTAGCTTTTAACTTCTAACATTTCACATATAATAGTTCTAACTTCCAAGAAAAGTTTGGGGTCCAACAAATAGTCCTCAATTTGCGTTGTGGATGAATGCAATGGATGATGAATTGAGTTCCATGTCATAAAATGGAGTTTGGGAGTTGGTTGAACGACCTAAAGGTTGCAAACCCAATGGGTGTAATTGAGTTTACAAAATCAAACGTGACTCAAGTGGACAAGTAGAAAGGTATAAGGCTAGACTTGTGGCTAAAGGTTATAGATAGAGAGAAGGGATTGATTTCAAAGAAACCTTCTCGTCAGTTTCTACCAAAGATTCACTGCGAATCATCATGGCTATAGTTGCTCATTTTGATTTGGAACTCAATCAAATGGATGTGAGGACTGCCTTCTTGAATGGAGATCTATATGAAGATGTTTGTATGACTCAACCAGTTGGTTTCGAGATGAACGGTAAAGAACACATGGTTTGCAAGCTCAAGAATTCTATCTATAGTTTAAAACAAGCATCAAGGTAGTGATATCTTAAGTCTGATATGGTTGTCACTGCAAATGGCTTCAAGGAGAATGTAGTTGATCAATGTATATATATATGAAATTCAATGGGAGCAGTTTCATTTTTCTGATACTGTATGTTGATGACATTCTACTTGCTTCTAATGATACTAATTTATTGTTTGAGACAAAACAACTATTATTTAGTTATTTTGCTAAGAAAGATCTTGGTGAGGCATCTTATGTACTTGGAATTAAAATTCTCCGAGATAGAGCTAATGACATTCTTCGATTATCTCAATAGATTTACATGATTAGATCTTGAAAAGATTCAATATGCATTCTTGTTCTCTTAGAAAGGCACCAATAGTGAAGGGTGACAAATTCTCAAAGGCCCAATGTCCACAAAATGATAAAGAGAGAGACGAAATGAAAGTCGTTCCTTATGCATCACTTGTAGGCAGTCTGATGTATGCTCAAATATGTACACACCCTGATATTGGTTTTGTTATAGGCATATTGGGAAGATACTTAAGTGATCATGGACTTAGTCATTGGAAAGTGGCCAAGAAAGTCATAAGGTATCTTCAGAGTAGCAAGGATCATATGTTGACACTCTTGATATAGTTGGGTTTAGTGATGCCAATTGTGTAAGATGTGTGGATAATAAAAAGTCCACTTTAGGCTACAACTATATAATGGCTGGAAAAGTTGAATCATGAAAAAGCGTCAAACAGACACTCACGATGCCCTCGATAATGGAGGCAGAGTATATGGCATATTATGAGGTAGCTTGTCAACTATAAGTACTTCTCGCTCAAAGCATATTGATATAAAGTACTATTTTATTAAAGAGAAAGTTGTTGAATCCCTCATTACTATTGAATATATACCTATAACTAGCATGTTAGTAGATCCACTTACAAAAGGCTTACATATATGTGTTTGCAGAACATGTCTCCTGTATGGGATTGTTAGGAGCAGGGACGTAGCTACTTGGGGTCCAGCAAAATTTTAAAAAAAGTTAATTTTTTTCAATTTTTAATTTTTTTGTATATAAAAATAGAATTGTTTGGGGTTTGGGCCCCCAAGATTTTAAAAAAAATTTTTGGGCCCCCTATATGTAGTGTCTGGCTACGTCCCTGGTTAGGAGCCTAGCTTGATAATATTAGTGGGAGTTTGCTATTTTATATTAAACATGTTAGTACTTTGTACGGATTGCTCATGACTTATATATATAAAACATGCATAATAATATTCTGTCACTTTATTTTTTTGGTCTTAGACCAGGGTATTAACCGGCGGACCCAGTGACTAATCCCCTCGCTGGTTGATGTATATATATATGTTGATGTATATATATAGTTGACGAAATGACAGGTACAAAAGGAGACAAATGCACAGTCCCAGTTGTTATATTACATGCATGTTATTTTAATGGTTATTGTTGTATTTGAATACCTTGAAGGCTCAATCATATGTAATAAATATATCATGTCGATATGATATTGCATATGATTTATTTGACTGCCTTTAGATGATGGAGATTAGTATGGTGGTTTGATTATATTGTTCAAGTGAGCGAATGTTAGAAGTATATGGACTAATATAATCACAACATTAATTCCATATTCACAACCATTAATTGAATTGCCGAATGTCTGTTTAATAATTATAATGAGATGATTAATAATTTACTAATTGTGTCATTTCATAATTGTGATGCATATGATTTATTTGATTGCCTTTGGATGATGAAGATTAGTATGGTAGTTTGATTATATTGTCCAAGTGGGCAAATGTTAGAAGTATATGGACTAATATAATCACAACATTAATTCCATATTCACAGCCATTAATTGAATTACCTAATGTATGTTTAATAACTATAATGAAATGATTAATAATTTACTAATTGCACTTGAGGCATATGGTAGTACTCTAATATCTATAGGTTGGCCTATTAAATCATAGTTTATCACAATTATGAAATGACACAATTAGTCTTATTCTACCCTAAGGGATGAGAATGTGTGCTCTTGCACATGCTTGTTGAATATTGATAGGTCGTGGTCACTTGAATGGAGAAAATAAATCAAGATGTTATGCCCAACATTGGAGGTATGTATATTCATTGTCTAGTTATTGCTCTAAAAAAAAAAACCCAGACTAGTAAGTGCTAATCCTTTTAAATTAATGTTGGACAAGGTACAGAAGTTTGAACCGTCTTAAAATAGAAGGCGTTACATACCATTATCTGCCATCCAGGAAATCGAAGGTCAGAAATCCCTGCACAGATATGGAAGTGCGATGACCAATGATTGATAAAGCAGTAACCTTCCAGGCTAAGGGAAATGCCTGCTTTAATTTACTGCAACTATGTGTTTGGCAGAAAATATGGAGTGTGACTAAATCTAATGGAATGACTTCATATCCTCGCGAACTATTTATTTCACTATGCTTTAAATCATACCCCACTGTCTAACAAACATTCACCGAATTGAAGGTCCACAAACACCACGACTGATCCTTAAACAACCATGCACAAGTCAGTACAATAACATATTTGGGAAGTCTAACCCTCGGCAGTGTTGGTATTACTATTTCTAAACATTCACCTTCAAATCCAACTCAGTAAAATATTGAGATTAAAATAAAGGATCCAAACAAAGATTATTTTCCAATTTTATTTTCTTATCTTAAGTTTCCCATGAACTTTAGAAGTGCAATTGCTGTTTCCAAATGGATAGGATAATTTCCTAGGGGACATGATCCCTTTAGTTCATTTTGTAAAACAGGAAAAAGCAAGAAAACCTTGGTTCTGCTGATCAGTATCTGAAACAAGATAAGGCTACTCAGCGAGTTTTGGTCTTCTTCTGGCTGCCTTGCAACTTCACCGCTGTGCAAATCTTCTTCCAACAATGGATAGCAATGAGGGAGGGGATTAAAATCCACCAAAAATTTGCAAATATATAGTATGCATAGTAGAAGAATGGACTCGCAGAGAAGTTATCACCGTCCAACAATGCAGTGATGTAGTATACAAAAGTTCCATAAAGCTGCCCAAGAGAGATTGCAAACTGAAGGATGTAACTATATGACTTTCCTGTGGCTAGTGCATACCTGCCAATTGCCAACAAAAAATTTTAAAATTAGAAAACTTGGACGATAATGAAAAAGCATGAATTATTTCTCACTAAAGAAAATGCCATCTTAATATTATCTGAAGTATGATCAAACATACACTGCCAAAAGGCTAGCTGGACCCTCCAAAACTGCAGTAATTCCTTCAACAGAAACGATACCAGAATCCCGTCCAGCATACCGTGAATCGCCTTTACTGTACTCTTTCCCTGCCGAATACAGTACCAGCATCATCTGTTAAGAAACCTCTGGTCTCAAGTTTAACATCAGCAAAGTTAAGAATGATCAAATGTACTTACAAACTTCAGCCAGAAAATGGGGAGTCTTCACTTTGTAAAATTCTGGTGAAAAAACAAAATAACCTTCAAGAATTATGTGCGTGAGACCTGTGAAAGCCCACCAGCACATCAGCACCCTATTAAGTTTTGAAAATTTGCCCGACCTCCCTGGGGTAGGAAATAAGAACCCAGATCAATAAGAAGTAAACAATAGAAAGACTAAATGAAAAGCACTTCTACCCCCACGAGAGAAAATAGCTTCTTTGAAACAAAGACAAGATTTTGCGTCAGATATTTGCTAATGCTTTGTGTTTCATATCATGTGAACTTGTCTGCAGCAACGGCATTAATGTTCCTCCAGGTACAAAATAAAGATTCTTTCTTTATCCAATCAAATCACGATAAAAGCCCACCATCCAGATATCTTGATTCTTTTTTCTTCCAAGTGTTTGTCGTTTTCTAGTACAATCCAAAAGCACTTCCCAGTTCAAATTTCAAAGGTCAGAAAATACACTCTATGCATTATGTAGATGACGCAGTAGGAGTCTATCTATTAACAAAGTATTGGTGACAGATCCAAAAGAAACAAACAGCGAGTCAGAAACTTGACAGGAAACTGAAAAATCAAAACACGGATCTCAACCAATTCAGTTGATATATAGAAATATTCAATGGTTGGCAAGTAATTACAGATCTAGTAGACCAAAATAAAACACTGCATGAAAACCAAAGACTATAAAGAAAGAGTGAGCAAAAAGAAGCGAACCAGAAAAGACCCAGATGACAGAAACTACGAGAAGAGAAGAAATGGCATAGACGGCGACAATGGTAGACTGGGAAAGGAATCCTGGTACAAAATCCTTGAGTTCCATGTCTCTTGGTACGTACGGATGTGGCTGACCCGTCATTTTCGCCTCTGTCTCACTTCGTCTCTGAGCTTTTGCTTCGTCCCAAGTCAATCAGAGCAGTCGAGTTTAGATCCAAATCAATCGAGTCAACAATAATAGTCCGCAACGTCATATGTTTATATTTTATTCTATAGTTAATGGTGCCCCCAGGGATCTTTAGAAATTTGAATTGATAAATCACAAAGGTAATTAACCTCGTAGGTTTGACTAAGGGTAAAGTGGTCACAGACTATGAAAGATTGGATCTTTTCTATTGATCCATCCACTTTGATGCGAAGTTTAGAGCTTTTGTGTATAATTTGTGATTCAGAAAGCGAACTTTGCATGAGGCAGAAATGGCCATTTGCTCTTTTGCCATTTTACCACTTCCTGCGAAAGAGTAGTATCTTTTACAGGATGCAGAGCAATAGTTAACATTCACCAGTTAATGAACCTTTTAATATCAGACCTTCTGTCTAAAATAATGAATTCCAATGGCTGTAAGCTTATTTGTGAAGTCTTCTGATGACTTGTTACTGCTCACTTTTCCAACCCCTACAAAATAGCATTTCCTTTCTGGCACCTGGAAAACAATTATGAGATTGGAACTCAACTGTCTTTTCTTGGGGGTTGGGAGTTAAACTTGGCGTGTACCAAATGAAATTAACAGAAAAAAAGATCAAACCGTACAGCGTGTGCAAGTAATAAAAGAAGGTGTAATAGACAACAGAAGCAAGAATAACCATCAAGGCTGATCTATGCGTTAGCTGCCTAGAGATTATGTCATCTACTATACGAGAAGTGATAGAATTCACGAAAAGAATGCATGTTGTTTCTGTTTATTTTTATGAAAAAGGCTGGTGAGCCTTAATATACAAGTGGAAATTGGGCCTAGATGCAATATCTAGATGTAGAATGATGACGGTCATTTGGATAACCAACTTAATTATCATAGTAGGCATGTAAGGTAAGTAAGGATGACTTGAGAAAATGTATGTCGTAAGATGATGTGGAATAAAGATGACAGAGAATCCATTTAGCTACAATCCAATGGACATCTGTAGGGCAACGTGTGAGTCTTTATTTGCAACAAATTGAATGTCAGGACAAATAAGACGAAGATTTTAAAGAGCACAAAAAATGTTTTGAAACTCAAGAGGATCAAAAACTGGTTTGCCATGATTTTTGGATAGAGAGAGACAAAGTAATAAAAGTGTCAACATGTTTAAAATTATCAAGACATGTTTGAAAAAGAAGATCTTTGGTGTATTTGGTTTGAGTAAAAAGAAGACTGGTGGATGTTGATGTGGCTTCAAGACTAAGAAAGTGGTGTAGTAGACCTAAGTCGTTAAAGGAGAGTACAATAAAGATTTAAGCTCTCTATAGGAAACTACACTATCATAGGCTTATTAGTACACCAATTCTCCTCTACAATGATTACATGCATAAATAGATCAAGAAGACTTGCTTTGGCTTGTAATATGGTAAGGGTTAAGGTGGGTCAAACAAGGTAAAAGGTTTAATACAAGCATTTATAAAATAATAAGTGAACAAAGGGATAGCAAAACATATTTATATGAGATACACAAATGTAAATATATTACTACTCCGGACTTATTGATGCTACTAAAATGTTCTTCCTTTTTATTTTATTTTCTTTTTTTTTCAACAATTGAAGAAACAATGAATAAAATAGCAACTAAATGCAATGTGATCCAAGAGTAGAAGTATCACCCAACTCATTTTGGAAAAAAATATAGCAAAAATCCCAAACTAATGCATCACTTAATACTCTACTAAGCTTGTGAATGGGTAGGCTAATGGGGTTTCTAGTTTTAAAATGTGTGTTTTCAAGAAATAAAAGGGTTAAGGCTCAATGGAGGTAGCAAGAGATAATAAAAGGTAGGTCATTTAAGCCAAAGGTTAATGCAAAAAGGGCTTTAATCATCTTTATTAAGCGTGCTTCCAATAAACTCAAACCGATTCAAAGTAAGTTTTGAAGGTAATAACCTAAGGAAGAATAACACAAACAAAGAAATAAAATGACTATAGATGGAGTCATATAGGCTCAATTCTCACATTGGCTCGAATGGAAATTCATTATGAGTCTCTACACTACCTCATTGCTCAAGTGTCAAATTTTGAGTAAGCTTATGCAACCAACTACTTTTGATCAATCAATATGGTTCACTCTCTACTTAAGTAGCCTAATCCGAGTTCAAGCATGCATTCAATCTCATTCTAAGTAGCATGAAAAAATCTTATGGCAAAACAAATCAAAATGATTCAAGTGTAGTTCCATTGCTAACACAAAACAACATAAAATAACAACCTAATATGCCTAAAACATGCATCCTAATTAACAAAATGGAAACAATGACTAAGACAAACTAAAACAATGCAATTGACAAAGCAAATGTCACCTCCCCACACTTGGACAATACATTGTCCTCAATGTCAAGCAACCACAAAAAGAAACTAAAATACAAAACACAACATCAAACAAACAAGCAAGTAAAATAACTAACAAGGTAGATAAAACAACGTAAAAAGTAACGGGTAAGAGAACTTTATGGAGATTGTGGTGGCGAAGGCGTAGGGGAAGGGACTTCAATGTTCTTCGTTCGGATGAACTTAAGGAATTTCTTTTTGATTTACTGTTGCTCCTTATGCACTTGTCTCATTTGGGTGCCGATCTCATTAATTTACAATGTCATTTGTTGATGGTTTTCTGTCATTTGGTTGAGGATTTTCTGGAACATGTCGACATCTGCTGCTATGGTTGGTTCGCCTTCAACTACTTCTTCTCAGGGCTTCAGAGGCGCTTGAGAGGAGAATGGTTGAGAAGTGACTGCATCTTTTCCCTTTCTATTCTTAACAGTAGTGCGCATCTGAGAATTTCAGAGCTCTATAGAATGAGACTCCAAAATTTCAAAGCGTCTTAATTAAGGTATATCAAGCATATTAGGTCTAGCTATGCTTACACCATCGACATCAAGATTGTAGTGCAAAGCCAAAGCAATAATAATGTAAGCCATGCCAAAATATGAGTTTTTCTTAGTAATGGAACCCACAATAAATTGAAAAATGCGATAAGGGGTATTCACTTTAATTTTACGTTCTATGTACCAAAGAAAGAAAAGTTCCTTATCTGAAAACATGTTGCTTTCAATTTTGTTAAAAACAATTAGGCACATAAACTTGTGAAGAAGTAAGTGCTTGGTGCTACAAATCAAAGTGTTGGGTGTATTCCTCGAGTCAAAAGTGTTTTCACCCATAAGGATCTTCCAATAATCATCCACATTAAAATCATCAAGGTCATCCAAAACTTTGGTGTTAGACAATTCAAAGAGTGCACAAATGACAATATAATCCAGCCTATATGCTAAACCAGAATGTGTCAATTTTAGTATTGTAGCGCACAGTGGTGAAAAATTCTATAGTCATCATAAGGTATGTCAATACATCACAATGAATTAAAAAACCCTAACCAATATTTGCAGCTAATTTTTCAATGTTACGCCTTAGTCCTAGAGTTTCTAACAGGTTAAAATCAAAGTACCATAACTCTCTATCCTTCAAATCCCCAAATCTCATACATCCTTCTTCTAAAAAAATAGGGAATAGGGCATGAAAAGTGGCCGCCATATCACGCTTACCTTCTTCAGAGACTTGGAGGTGTAATTGGTCAGTTGGTTTACGAGTTAGAAACTTCTTTGGAGCCATTTAAGGAGAAAAACTTGTAAAAAGAGTCAAAAGAGAGATTAGCACATTTTTTAGAGAGAAAGAGGGAAAAACTTACCAAATCCTTGGATTCTTGAGTGGGTAATGTGAAATAAATATTACGGGAGTGAATAATGAAGGAAAAAGTGGAGAAAACACTAAGATTTGGGGAAAAGATGAAGGATTTGTGAGGTTTGGGTGAGTGGGTGTCGGTTTTAAAGTGAGAGAATGTGAGAAGATGAAGAAAGAAGGAGGGATTTTTAAAATCCTTCAATTGTGCTTCCCATGATCGTGGGTTAAGGCTCCAAAAAGTTTCTGAAGAGCCTTCCCACATTCATGGGCACTGTATAAACACCCAATCTTGATTTTTCCAACTTTTTAGCCCTCTTCCAAGCTTAGCATGCATTCCCAACATTCAAACAACCTGCAAACACATTACAATCACCCAACCAATAAGAAATTTGAAGAGAAAACAAGTTAAAACTCAAACAAAACCTAAGTAAACACCAAAAAATCATAGCAAACTCAAACCAAATATAATCAAAACCAAACAAATCAAACAAAGAAGTAAACAAATACAAGCAAAACAAAGGTAAACATGCTAAGTTAAGGTCATAAGCTTGACCATTCTATATGCATTCACGAAAGGGTGGAAGAAAGGAAAGAGATGACTTCCCTTTCTTATAAGTATGTCCCTCCATAGTATGGCTTGCATCTATGCCTATGGACCTTGAATGCTTCACCTTTGTCATTTTCCAACTCTAAAGCTCCATGGGGAAATACTTGAAGGATCTTGAAGGGTCTACTCCATTTTGACTTGAGCTTTCTGAGAAATAACCGAAGTCATGAATTCAATAAAAGCACCAAGTCCCCACTCTTAAACTCCTTTTTAAAGTAAGCATCATGCCATTTGTTTGCCCTTTTTTTGTACAGCTTAGCATTTTCATATGCTTCAAATCTCAACTTATCCAGTTCATCAAGCTGTAACAATCTCTTCTCACCTGCAAGCTTCTAATCTATATTTAACTTTTGAATTACCCAATAGGCTCTATGCTCCAACTCCAAAGATAAATGGCAAGCCTTTCCATACACAAGTCTAAATGGAGTAGTACCTATGGGTGTCTTGAAGGTTGTCCTATACACCTAAAGTGTATAGTCTAACTTCAAAGCCCAATCTTTCCTTGAAGTGCTCACTACCTTCTTCAAAATCTTCTTCAATTCCCTATTCACCACTTCCACTTGGGCACTCGTTTGTGGATGGTAAGGAGTCGCCACTTGATGATGCTTCAAAATAGATTAAGGAGCACTCAACAATTGGAATTTTCAGAATTGCAGTAACCAATTAAAATTTACCTTTAGCCGCTTATCAAACCATACCCACCTTCATAGTGAAAGGATACCAATGCTCGCGCAAAACATTATATCTTTTCAATAGACTTTCAAAGGGTTTATTGCAAAAATGACTCCCTCCATCACTGATTATCGCTCTAGGCACTCCAAATCTAGTGAAAATCTTCTTAATAAATCCTTGCACCACCTTTCCATTTTTGGTTGGAGTAGCTACAGCTTCAACCTACTTTGAAACATAATCAACTTCAACTAGTATGTATGTGTTACCTAAGGAGGATGGGAATGATCCTATAAAATCCAAGCCCCACATATCAAATATTTCCACTTCCATGATGTTCGAAAGTGGCATCTCATCCCGCTTTGATATGTTGCACACTTTCTGGCATCTATCACATTGTAGCACAAAGTTTTAGGCATCCTTGAACAAACTTGGCTAATAGAACCCACATTCTAAAATACGAGTCATCGTCTTGTTTGCTCCATAGTGTCCTGCATACACTGAACTATGAAATTGAGTCAAAACGTCAGGCTTTTCATCTTCAGGGATGCACCTGCGAATCACATTATTAGCACAATTTTTTTATAACACAGGTTCATCCCAAATATAGCGAGAACTCTGGAATAAGAAATGCTTCCTTTGTTGATATGAGAGATTAGAAGGAAGAATACCACATGAGAGGTAGTTTACAGTATCTGTAAACAAAGGACGAAAAGGATTTTCTACGATCCTTAAAGTCTCATCAGGAAAGCTCTCCTCAATTTCCCTTTTTTCTTCATGGTACCCTCTTCAAGTCGTGATAGGTGGTCCGCTATAAAATTTTCTGCTCCCTTCTTGTCTTTAATCTCAATGTTGAATTCTTTGAGTAGAAGCACCCACCAGATGGGCCTAGCCTTGGCCTCCTTCTTAACAAACAGATATCGCAATGCCGCATGATCTGTAAAAACAAGAACATATGAGCCTAAAAGATAATAATGAAATTTCTCACACACAAATACCATAATAAGCAACTCCTTTTTTGTAGTTGTGTAATTCAATTGTGCTCCCGTCAAGATCTTACTTGAGTAGTAGATGGCGTGCAGCCTCTTTTCCTTTCACTAGACAAAGGCACAGCCAAGACATGATCGCTTGCATCATACATAATCTCGAAGCGAAGAGACCAATCCGATGACGTCAGAATGGGTGCTATTGTAAGTGCCTTCTTCAACCTATTAAAAGCATCTAAAAAAGCATCATAAAACATAAAAGGCATATCTTCAACTAATAAATGAGTCAAGGGTCTAGCGATAAGAGAGAAATCTTTGATGAACCATTCGTAGAACCTTACATGACCAAGAAACGCTTGGATGCCCTTGATGTTGGTGGGAGGTGTTAGCTTTTCAATCACTTTGATCTTAGCTTGATCCACTTCAATCCTCTTGCATGAGAACTTATGACCCAATACAATTCCCTCTTGGACTATGAAATGAAACTTCTCCCAATTCAAGACTAGATGAGACTCCTCACATTTTTGAAGAACTTTGTCTAAATTATACAAGCAATGATCAAAAGAATCTCCAAAGACAGAGAAGTCATCCATAAATACCTCCATGAAGTTCTCATTCATGTCCGTAAATATGGCCATCATGCACCTTTAGAATGTGACAGGTGCATTGTATAAACCAAAAGGCATCCTTTGATAAGTAAAAGTCCCATAAGGATAAGTGAAAATGGTCTTCTTTTGGTCTTCTAGGTATATAAGCACTTGATTGTACCCTGAATATCCATTAAGAAAACATTAAAAAGAATGGCCAGCCACCCTGTCAATCATTTGGTCCACAAAAGGTAAAGGAAAATGGTCTTTCTTGGTGGCCAAATTGAGCTTTCTATAATCAATACACACTTGCCAACCTGTGATGGTCCTAGTAGAAATCTTTTCGCCATATTCAGTCTCTATTATTGTCATGCCACCCTTCTTAGACATACACTGCACTAGACTCACGCACTCACTATCTAAAATGAGGTAAATAATCCCTGCATCTGAGAGCTTCACTGCCTCCTTCTTCACAACCTCTTGCATGTTTGGATTTAACCTTCTTTGCATCTCCCTTACTACCTTACATCCTTCTTTAAGGTTAATCCTATGTATCACCACATTAGGGATAATCCCCCTCATATCATAAATTTGCCATCCCATGGTTTTCATCATCTTCTTAGTGGTCTCCACCACTTTCTCTTCTTGCTCACAATCCAATTGGTTGGAGATAATGATGGGTAGGGTATGATTCTTACCTAAAAAGGTGTATCTTAAGTAGGAAGGTAAATGTTTAAGCTCTAAAGTGGGTGGCTTAATAATGGAAGGTGGTGTGGGTGTATCTATTCTCTCCAACTTCTCTAGCTCAAATTCCTCACATAATTCCTCTTCTCTTACACCCTCATCCTTGTGCACTTCAATAACTTTATCAACTTCATCTTCGACCTCCTTCATACACTCATCCATAACATCAATTTTCATACATACATTACCATCCATCGGTTTCTTCAAAGATTTAGACATGTTAAATTCAACCTGCTCATCACCAATTCTTAAAACAAGTTTTTGTTCATGCACATCAACTAATTCCCTACCAGTATTCATAAAGGACCTATCCAAAATCAATGGACAATGTCTATCTACTTCAAAGTCTAACCCAACAAAATCAACAGAAATGATAGATTTATCTACTTTTACCAATACATCTTCTACAACTCCAAATGGCCTCTTAATAGATTGATCCACAAGCTAAAAAAGCATGGATATTGGCTTGACCTCTTCTAATCCCAATTTCTTAAAAATAGAAAAAAGACATAAAGTTAATACTTGCACCTAAATCATATAAACATTTAGAAAATTCAAAGTCACCAATAACACATAGAATAGTAAAACTCCCTGGATCTTGTAGTTTTGAAGGCATTATGCTTGATTTGATCAAACTACAATTCTCCATCAAGGTACCGTCTGATTGTCTTCCTAATTATGTTTATGTGTGCGTATGTCCTGAAGAAACTTCGCATATTTGGGCATGCACTCCAAGGCTTCCACCAATGATAAGTTAATTTGAAGCTTCTTTAGTTTCTCTATAAACTTGGAAAACAGAGTGTCTACCTGATGTTGTCTCACCCTTTGTGGATACGAGAGTTTAGGTTTGTAGGGTGATGGTGGTACATATGGCCTCTCTTCTACTGTCTCTTCTTCTATCTCCTTGCTTTTCTCCTTCATTTGACTGTCCTTTATCACACTTGGCTCCTCCAGTTTCTTGCCACTTTGAAGTATGATGGCCTTGAGTTGTTCCTTTTGGTTGGCTTCAGTGTTACTTAGTAGGCTACTTGCACTTCTAGAAGATGAAGCAGTAGCAAGTTAACCTACCTGAACCTCCAAGTTGTGGATGGAGGAAGCATGGTTCTTCAAGATTTGGTCAAATTTGGCATCTTGGCTTACAAACATCCATTTATCATTCTCTTCCTACCTTCTTTAACTTTCCTCTTGGCTTGAGAATTTGAACCCTAATATGTCCATTAACTTGTCCATTTTGTTCTCTAAAGACCTAAGACGGTCTTGTTGAAATCTGGGCGGTCCTTGTGGATTTACTTGACCACCTGTATTGTTAGTACTCTAAGAAAAATTTGGGTGATTTTTCCACCCTGGATTATAAGTGTTAAGAGTACAGATTGTTACCTCGATGTGGTTGGCCCAAGTAATTTACCTGTTCTGTGCTACTAGCTCCTAATGGTTGTCCTGCCTATATAACTCACAGTGGACCTGCATAGCTTTGGTTGTGGATTAAAAAGCTCCTTGCATATTATTCAACTACTTAGTGAGGGAGATAATATAAGCTTGAAAGGTTGTGACAGAATCAATTGGAATCATGCTTTTTTATTCCTTTGTTCCTTGGCTACTCCTTTCATTCGACCATATGTAGCTATTACTCATCAACTTCTCGGAAATATCATGAGCCGCCTCAATAGTTTTCCTCATCAACAACCCTTCAGTAGCTGCATCTATTATCCCTCTTGTAGTCTGATTCACACCATTATAGAATGTCTGTAGTAAGAATTCCCTTGGAATGATATGGTGTGGGAAACTTCTTTGCAACTCTTTGAACCTCTCCCAAGCTTCATATAATGGCTCCGCATCATGTTGTTAAAAGTTTGTAATTTCTTTGATGATCTGCGTAATCTTTGTCAATGGGAAGTATTTGGCAAGGAAGGTGATCGCGGCTCTATCGTTTCGATCCAGAGATCGATCCATTGGAAGCCGAATCAAAAATAATTTAATTCCAAGGATTGCAATATAGGATGCAACCTCGGGTCGTCTCACTTAATCG
>JAOSBP010000204.1:12099998-12112743 GCA_027563825.1 Erythroxylum mucronatum
TTGGGATATTATAAGATAGTAATGAATTTGAATTAGTCAGGTCTAATAAGGGTTCAATGAAAGAACCTTTCGAGGTCGTTGCCACGCTTAAGGTTTCATGTTTTCGTTTGAGAGTTGGGTTCCGGTAACGGCGCCCAACATATTTAATGTAGCAGTCATCGTTTAATACAACCCAGTTTAGTCTTCAAAACGCAATATTTACGTATCTTCCTGTTCTCTACACATTCAGAAATTATTATCATTGCTTGCCTTTTTTTCTATCCCTTTATCAATCAATCATCCTGCCACCATTTCTTTGTGATTAAAATAACTTACATCAAAATTTTAGCCTTGACACGCCCTCCACTAACACCTTTATGTTTTAACTGTTAACCTTTTCTCCTCTCACTTAACCTTAATTTCTCCCTCCAAACTTTACTTCTTTCAACTACCCTCTTGTTTTACCTTCTTCTTGTTTAACCTAAATAGATTAGATCCTCCATTCTAGAAATAAGAAAACATTCAAAGTTTCCTCTTCTATTTCAACAGAAAAAAAAAACAACCATTCATATCAGTGAGCCATTCTTTTATCCATCAATTTTTTTGCATTTTTTTAAATTTATCATTTAAAAAATTTCATACATTAAACTTGTTCTTGTTGATTTTGTTTGCTATCACGTTATTTCCTTTCTCCAACATTTCACCGCAACTACACAAGCAATAAATACAATTGTTTAAAGCCTAATCAAAAACTATCAAATTTAATCGTTCGATATTTCTTCTCGTCGTCTCAACCGCTTGGCCTTAAATATGGAATCATTTATTTCGCCGACTTTTCTTTTCAACTATGCATAGCAATTTCTTTATTATTTGCCAGTTGTACAATACCAAAATCAATTTCTAATTATTATTATTATTATAATTAATAATCACTATTATTATCATTGTTATTGTTCAACTTAATTCATATATTTATGCCAATATTCAAACTGTTTCCTTTGACACTTTTCTCTTTTCATTGTTTAATCCGCAGACCACGAAACTACCCTTGTCGTATCTTTACTTTAGAGATTGTATACCTTAGAGATCCACTTCTGTTTAACCTATTTAATGTAGCAGTCATCATTTAATACAACGCAGTTTATTCTTAAAAACCCAACATTCAGGTGTCATCCTCTTCTCTACACATGTAAGCCTTTTTTAAACGTATCTCTAGCGAAATCACTTCTGTTTCACTATATCATCTTGGAATGCTGCTCCTCATTTAATGCAGTGAAATAATCCATTTTAGCCTCGATTATTTAGAAATTGCTAATAAGTCACATCAAAATTTCTTGCTTGCCAGATGGTCCGCTAACGCCTCTATATTTTAACTTTTAAACTTTTCTCCTCTAACTTCAATCAAACATTTTCTCCCTCGAAACTTCTCTCAACTACTCTCTTCTTTTGCCTTCTTCTTGTTTAACCTAAATACATCAGATCCTCCATTCTAGAAAGATAAAAACAGTGAAAGTTACGTCTTCTATTTCAACAAACAAAGAACAACCGTTCATATTAGTGAGCCATTCTTTTGTCCATTACTTTTTTTCAATTTTTTATATTTATTATTTCAATAAATTCGTTTCTTTACTCCTGCTTATTACATTTTTTCCAATTTTTTTCACTGTCCCCTTAAAATTTTTTCCTCGTCTTATTATTTTGACTACAATTACTCCTTTTTTTTAAGATTTCGTGCTTATTCTCTGGTGTATTCTTCCACTGCTAAGGTATGATCATAATTTTTTTTTCTCAATTGTTCTTGACTCATATGATATATTTTGGTATATCTTAAACCAAATTAAACAATATAGAACTGATGATGAATCAGTTCTAGTTTTTATCGTGTATATGTATCAGAACAAAAAATCTTAGGTGGTCAATAAAGTTACGAAATAATTTTGACATTTATACACTGATTTGTTAATTTTAATGGCAGATATGGATTCCAGTTATTTCGAGCGCAAAAGACGTTTGAAGAATGCCATAAAAGAGACATATGATCATCAAAAAGAGTTATATGAATTACTTATTAGATACCATGCACAAAATAAAAAAGCACATAATAGTTCACATGCTCTTCGCTATATTGAGATGTATGAAACTGCTCGAATGATACAGATGGTCAACAATCTAAAATAAGTAGCTTTCCAGAGTAGAAAATTTTATAAGAGACAAATTAAAATGCTTATAGATTAGGCTATCTTTATACTACAAATGTTTAGCACTATGACTTGTGGTTCAGTCGGATTTTGCGGGGGTTGAACGTTGTTGTTTGGATCCATGATTCAGACAGATCTTGCTGTTGAATACCTGCAAAAACAAAAAAGGCGCACCGGGGGTTAGTTCCCGGAAGGCCCCTCCGATGCTTAAGTCAGTATTTTTGAGAGAAAATCAGTCGTAGAGAACAAAGAGAAAGCTAGGGTTAAGGTTATCTTGTCGTCGTGAGGAGATAATCAACTTATATAGTAAATACGGTGGCCGCTTGCAAATAGGCCGTGGATACGTGGACCCGGGCTTGGGCCTAGAATAGCCGACCCAACCAACTTGTAATTAAAAAAAATTATTTCCCATTTCAATTTTAATTAAATGCACCTGATATTTTTACTGCACATTTGCACAGAACTACCCTGCCAGTATAATATATATTACTACTGTGGTACGACCGCTGTACCACAACTGAGTCGCATAAACAGGAAACTACGTTACTTATGAACATGTAATGAAATTCAACCCATCACTTGGGTTTGATTCACTGACTGATTTGGAAGATTTACTCCATTCGCACGTTGTACAGTGATTTAAAAAGAAAGACAACAGAATAGATACACATTACACCTACAAAAAGTATGTACAGTGACCAAGTGATCAAATTCCATGGAGATCTTTGATGCAAAATATGGCAATTACAAGCAATTTACACAGAGGATCATAGTAAGAGCTAAATCATTTTTGATAGACACAGTTGCAATTCAGAACTTTCCACTACTAGAGCAATAACTGAGCAATGAAGGTTAAGATGCGAGGTCACTATTCCTTACGGTGTCTCTAATTGTCACTCCGATGATCTTTTTTTGTGTTTTTGTTTCTCTAAATCTTGTGGATGAATTGCCAGACCCCGTTGGCAACCTTGTTACAGCTGCTTGTGTGGTCTTCACATTATATGTAAGTTGTTCCTCTTTTTCTAACCTAGAAATGTCTTACAGCTTTATTGGTGTTAGGCCAAAGAAGACGTTCATATCCAATGAAGTGAGATATTCAATAAAACATTAACTAAAAGGTGGTAAGCCTAAATTGCTTTGTGATTCTTTGTATTATCTATGCAAATGGTTCAAGGCAGAAACGAACTCTTTTTCTGGATCATTTCCCTATACCAAAAATTTTGGACGTGGAAAAATGATTTGCACAAATAAAATGAGAATTCTGAAGTTTACCCTCCTTGTTAATACTTCAACATTCGTTTTTTTTATTTGATCATGTTGTTGTGGAATTGTGAATTCAGGTTATTCTTTTTCTCTTCATTACATCTGTAAGAGATCCAGGCATCGTTCCATGCAGTGATCATCCTCCAGAAGATGATGGCTCAAGTGTCTGTTCAGATTGGCCTGGAGTTCATGGTCCTGGTCAGGGTTTACCACATATGAAAGAGAGCGTGATCAATGGTGCGGTAGTCAAGGTCAAATATTGCCAAACATGCATGTTGTATCGGCCACCACGATGCTCTCATTGCTCCATATGTAAAAATTGTGTTGAACATTTCGATCATCATTTCCCATGGGTGGGTCAATGTAAGGTACAACCTGGACTGAAATTGCTTTCATTTATGCATTATTAGATTCAATCTTGTCTAAATTGTGTTTTTGTCTTCAGGAACTTTCTTATTATCCTGCAATTACTTGCGATCAAGTTTTCCCTGCAAGTTCTGGAGGATGTAAGAGAGATGCCTTCCAACACTCATTTACTTTTATGTTCTTCACAAGTTACATCAGATAGCTTGGTTTGACATGCTTCTATTCTCTATCAACCTTTATAAGCAAATGCCATCAAAGTTTTTGCAGCTGGAGACATGAATACAACTTGGTTCAGCCTGATCTTGCTGGGGTTGAACATCGTTGTTTGGATCTATGATCTGTACGACTCTGGCTGTGGAATACCTGCAAAACAAATAACGGCAGGCTGGGAGTTGATTCCCGGGAGGCCCCTTCGACGCTCAAGTCAGTCTTTTTGTGTAGGTTTCAGCTGCTGAAAACAGAGGAAAGCAGGGTTGTAATCTCATACCTGAATCCGGTAGGAATAGTACTTTATATACCTGGGGTTACCGCTAGGTTTAGGTCTTTACGTGAGTCGCCCAAGCATGCATGAGAGATTATCTCCTGTATCCGAGCCGTCAATATCTGGGCTTAAGGTCTAGGCCTGGTAAGACCTACCCTGCTGACCCAACCACAACTGATAGCTCTTTTGAATTATTTCAGGTGATTTTGCTTTTCTATCTTTTCGATTAAACTTTTCTCCATCCAAGTACTTGAAATGGGTAATTAAGTAAGTGCAATGTGTAAAAAAGCCATAGTGGGAGTGGGATAATTCTGTGAAACCAACCCAATTAACAAGCATTTCTCATAAAGCTGCTATCTACAAAGTCACTAAGAAGCAGATATAAAGATTCCAGGTCACGAGAGGTGTGAGGATGAAAAACCGAGGGGCTCGTCTCTAGCTCAGCATTTTCGACACCTCCCATGAAGCTGCCATGGCCTACGACACTGCTGCTTGTAAGCTCTACGAGTCCGGTTCTCATATGCAAATTCATAAATGGGAAACCAAGCTCAAGCACTTGATGATAATCCCAGACCCAGTTTAGCATGTCCCACGGCGTCGAGTGAGATGGTCAGATGTGATTAAGAGAGAAGTTTGATCTTAGGAAAGCGGTCCTATATTAAAATAAATTAATACAAAAAGGCTGGTCATTATTAACCTGAAAAAAGCTGACAACCGCCAGCTTTTTAATTATGCATTTATTTAATTTTTTCTGAGAACTTCAGAAGATATTTTTAAACCCTCCATACAATTGTGAGAAGGTGATAGGTGATAGATAGACGGACTAATAAGAATCGAAAATCTACTAAATTTAGAAGGAAATCAGATACCTGTTTAGTTTTACTCTGTCTTATTCTGTCTCATAAAATTTCAGCCATTTATTTTATAGGATTCACGCAAGTTTTATGCAGGTCCCACATAAATAAATGGCTGAAATTTATTAGACACAATAAAACACCGTAATATTAAATAAAAGATCTGAACTCTTTGACGTACCCACTCCCACACCAAGAAGTAATTTATTATATTTGCATAACTTTTTGTTCTCGGAGGTAAGGAAGAGTTTGTAAGTGTAAACCCCACCCCACCCATTATTGTCTCTAACAAAAATCATATCCTTCTAAATGTATTTCAGTTTCGTGACCATTCCATTAGCACAAAGTAAGGAGGCGGCGAGCAAATTTTATTTTTTTAATAAATTAATCACTTTTAAATTTTAATATTTTTTTAACTTACTGTTGTAATTAATGATGTAGACAGCGCGTAAACCATTTTCAAATCAGAGCAGAAAACGACACCATGCAGGTGCCATATCCCAATGCCTGAAACAAGTCACGTGTCAGACGAAGACAGGCTCTGCACAATATGGTATTACGTTTTGTACCTTTTTTGTTGTTCTTCGAGCACTCTGTTTTACTTCGAACTGGTTAAGATCATCTGATACCTGGCCATCCATCAAAACTCAAGAAATTTATTATGCTGGTGCAATGCAAACTAATGCACCCAGACCCAGAGTTTCTCTTTCCTAAACCTTTTTCATTTTCCTACGTTATTTTTTTATATGTATTCTTACAAGAGTGTGTCAATGCTGTTTTACTTGCCGCCTTAAATTTGTGTACTGTTCTGCCACTTCTGCGCCTACTTTTTTCTTCTTTTGTTTTCTTTTTTCACCGATGATCTTGGATAGAGAAGGGCCGGTGGCGAGGTTCCTTTGAACTAAATAGGGTCACTTGTCTTGTCTTGTCTTCGTTGTTGTGTTCATAAGTACTCACTTGATGTACTAAGCATGTTCACTGGCGAGTCGCGCGTTCGACCTGGTGAGGTTTAGTGTGGGTTATTTCCGTGATTAAGTGTTTTATAAAGCCGCTAAACTGGGCACGAGTGACATTGTTGGGAAATTTGAAGTAGTAATCCTGTTCTACTTCCACTATTTTTTGAGGGTCATTTAGGAAAACCTCGGTTGTCTCTGCGACTTTCCTTGCTTTGTTGAAGGGTTTTAGATGGACGGGAAGGAAGGAACAAAAAACAGCGAGATCAGCATGGGGAAGAGAACGAACAATTTAGGAGAAATTGTGATAGCAATCTCTCACGAAGGCACTGCAGAAGCATGTGGAGACAAGAAACCGGCAAATGGATCTGCAGAAAACGACCAGGAATCTTTTTCTCAAAGCCAAAGCAGACCAAGTTCGCCTCGTAAGGAGTTGAACTCTGCTGCCCTTTCAAAGAGCTGTTATTCAATGGAGATTTCGGGGTTCAGCCCCAGCCCACCACATAAGTCCCCTAAAGTTCACAGTACCAGTGAAAACCTCATTATAAGGCCACTTGCTAGGTCGATCTACTCAAAACCCAAGTCAAGATTTGGAGAACCACCAATTCCAACAATGCTGGAAGATAGTAGTTTGAGTCTGCAACAACTAATTCCTGGGAACTCACCTCATAATAGGTCTGCTTCTAGTCTGAGGATAAACTCTATAACCTCCAAGGCACCCTCGATGCAATCGCCTGGAGGAACAGCTAATGATGAAAATGAGGAGGAGATATACAAAACTATTGAACTGAGCTCAGCCAGGCGTAGCAGAGTAAGAACTAAGGTCGTGATACAGTGGGTTTCATTTGTGTGCATTTTGTGTTGCTTGGTAACTAGCTTGACTATTGAGAAATTTAAGAATATTATAATATGGGGTTTAGAGTTTTGGAAGTGGTGTGTGCTTGTGTTGGTAATATTCTGTGGCCTATTGGTTACTAATTGGTTTATGCATTTTGTTGTGTTTTTTATTGAGAGGAACTTCTTGCTGAGAAAGAAGGTACTCTATTTTGTTCACGGTTTGAAGAAAAGTGTGCAAGTATTTATTTGGATAGGTTTGGTTCTCCTTGCATGGATCTTTGTATTTGATCGTGCAGAGGAGAGGTCCAAGACTGCCAGCACAATTCTCCATTACATAACCTGGACACTTGTTTCACTTTTAATCGGGTCATTTTTGTGGCTGTTAAAGACACTTCTTCTGAAGATCTTAGCATCTAGTTTCCATGTGAGGACCTTTTTCGACAGAATTCAAGAATCAATCTTTCATCAGTATGTTCTGCAAACCCTTTCAGGCCCCGCACTGATAGAGGAGGCTGAGAGGGTTGGAAGAACACCTAGCGCTGGTCAGCTAAGTTTCGGGAGTGCCAAAAAGGGTAAAGGAGTAAAGGAAACAAAGATGATTGATATGGGGAAGTTTCATTACATGAAACGAGAAAAGGTTTCCGCCTGGACAATGAAAGTTTTAATTGATGCTGTCAGAAACTCTGGACTGTCAACAATTTCCAACACATTGGATGAGAGTGTTGATGATGGATGTGAACAAACTGACAATAAGATCACCAATGAGATGGAAGCAACTGATGCAGCACGTCGAATTTTCAGGAATGTTGCTCGTCACAATTGCAAGTGAGAAAATACATTGCGTTTATAATTTTTCATAGTGATTGTTTAACTTCTCTATTTTTTGTCATCTTCCTCTAAAGAGTTTCTTTCTATAGTTATCTTGAAGAGGAGGACCTCTCAAGGTTCATGATTAAGGAGGAGGTGAATCTTGTTTTTCCACTGTTAAAAGGATCTGAGACTGGACGAATTGATATAAAAGCCTTGACAGATTGGGTGGTGAGATGATTTTCCTTTCGTAATGGGTACAAGTTTTTGCTCCATTGATTCTTGTTATTTCTTTTCCATTATTGCCATCTTATTTTAAAGTTTCTTTTAACATTACGTATCGTGGTTTTCATTTTCTAAGAGAAAGTAAGCAGATGGCAAACACAGATTTGGAAGAAGTCAAACCAACGATGATTGAATTGGAAAGTTATGCTTGTCAATGATTTGAAATAAACAGAAAGTTTTGTCACTGCTGGAAAAGGTTTACATGTCTTGTAATTCAAACGAAGTCAATTCTTATGTATCTTAAATGGCAAAGCTATTTCCATATGGTTTACCATAATTTGTCACATCCTTGACAAATTAGGCACCATATATATTGTATTTCTGGTAAATGGCATCAAACTAATATGTTTCAAGTTGTAACGGGGAATAAACCTGTTAAAGAATTAGTCTCATTAACTCTCATGACCATTGCAGTGCTGCAGCAGAAATGGGAAATGGGAAACCTCTATTTGTGAGTGTCAAGATCTTCCTTTACGTAATTCTTTATTTGTTGCAGGTGAAGGTTTACAATGACAGGAAAGCACTTGCACATGCATTGAATGATACAAAAACTGCAGTTAAACAGTTGAACAAACTTGTGACAGGAATCCTGTTTATTGTGACCATTGTCATTTGGCTTCTTCTAGTGGAAATTGCAACGACAAAAGTTATCTTGTTCCTTTCATCCCAACTCGTGGTAGCAGCTTTTATGTTTGGGAATACCTGCAAGACCATATTTGAAGCTATCATATTTGTTTTTGTGATGCATCCCTTTGATGTTGGTGATCGTTGTGTTGTTGATGGTGTTCCGGTAAGCACTAATAAATTAATTCAATTATCTGTTGAGACTGATAAAGCTTGGTAACTAGGTTTCATTTCGAACTTGGCAGCTTTTGGTTGAGGAAATGAACATATTAACAACAGTTTTCTTGAAGCTTGATAATGAAAAGGTTTACTATCCAAATTCCATATTGGCTACAAAACCAATTAGCAATTATTACAGAAGCTCAAATATGGGGGATACAATAGAATTCTCAATTGATTTTGCGACAACTGTGGAGAAGATTGGGCTACTTAAAGAAAGAATCAAAATGTAAGTTCACTGTAACCTTACTCTTCTCATTCAGCTCTATGTATATTATGACTTCGTGAATTGATGGACATGCACATTGATCGAAAATTAGCTGCATGGCAGATTCTTAAAACTTGATTCACAACCAAAGATCCATTTTAATACAAATTCTAATATAATTTCGCCATCAACTGATACATGGAGTGAGGTCTTACTTTAGGTGCATTACAATATTAGACCTCTTGTTTTATTTTACTAGGTGTTACACTGCAGAAATGTCCGACTTTGGACCAAATAGTTGTAGCAGTGTTATTTACTTTCAAAATAGTTGCTTTATAGATGAGACTTCTAATCCCGTTCTGCTTCCTATGCCTTTGATGAAGGGAATCCTTGTATAGTTTTATCATCCGTTACAGTGGTAATTTGAGCAATAGAAAAATCTGGATCACTGAATGCATTGTTACATTGGAAATGATCTCTGGTCCAAAATGGGACTTGTTTTCTCAACGATTTCTTTTAATAGTCAGTCTGATTTCTTTTATTAGGTGTTTGGAGAAGAATTCCCACCATTGGCATCCTAATCACAACTTTGTCGTCAAGGAAATTGAGAATGTAAATAAATTGAAGATGGCACTCTATTGTAACCACACCATGAACTTCCAAGAATTTGCAGAGAAAAACAAACGGCGGACAGAACTGGTCCTTGAGATCAAGAAGATTTTTGAGGATTTGAGTATAAAATACTATCCGCTGCCACAAGAAGTTCATCTGAGCCATAGAGAACCGTCGGATCAAAAAATCTGATGAGCAGATAAACCCGATACTCGTGGAAAAAGAATGCTTCTTATGAGGTGCAAGTATGTGGTTTTTAGTTTGTGTTGTTCCTCATGCTATCACGTTGTTTGTATGAGTTATTAATAGATGGACTTTCCAATCCAAAGTAGCGTTATAAGTGGCATATCAAAAGAATCAGCGAACTTGGATCAAAAGTAGCATAATATGTTATCTGAAGTTTCGACAAACATGGAGGAGGGATCCTTGTTCCTTTACATTATCTGCAATATGCATGTCCTCCTTGGGATCCAGGAAACAAGTTTCTCATGCAAATATATAAAAGTAACTTACTGTAGTCAAATAATTCTCTCTCGTCAGTGGATGTCTACATATTGTGGTGAGTTGCAGTTACGCTTAGTTATTTTGGTTTCGGCATGCATATGTTTGCTGTAGATGAATTGCTGCTTTAGGTGTATTTCTTGGACTTGCTTCAACTTTTATGGTTAGAAATCATACAAAAATAACTAGAAATCATACAATAATGGTAGTAAATTATAAAAAATAGATGACAATATAGTATTTGATGAATACTTCTTATCTGATAAAAAAACATTAACAACCTTTTTGTTTTTTGGGACGTAAATGAAGTTTACATTTCTATAGAATTGAACTAAAACATCTGTACAAAGAGTACTAAGAAAACACGATACTTATAACTGGAGAGTACCTGAGGAAGAAGAGTAAAAAAGACTAGGTGCACCAAGTCAGTAGCCGTATATGGTTGAAGTTGTCAATCTCGCCTGACGTCCACAGTGAGGGATCGGTGCATAGCTTTGGCAAAAATATAGTCTAATTTGATTGATGATTCTCTGTGTCTCTTCCTTTTTGTTAGTGAATTCTCTCTTTCCATATGCCATAGATTGATAGTGAAAAGTCCGTAGAGAAAAGAATAACATTTGGAGCTTCTTTCTTCAATTTGCTGATGATCCATTCCATTACTGTTTCCCACTCATAGCTAGCTGTATACGATGGCAATAGGTGTAAAATATTACTCCAAATGGCTTTTGAATAAATGCATTGAAAAAAATAGGTGATTACGAGCTTCAGGAGCCAGGTTATACAGAACGCATAGGTCATCAACTCTTACATGCCATTGGGTCATAGTTTGGAGTCGGTTTTTGAGAGCTAGCCAAGTGACAAAGGCGACTTTAGGACAGATGGTGTTATGCCATATCAGAGAAAACCACGGTACTACTACGGATCTATTGGAGAGAAGTTGGTAGCAGGACTGATTGGAGACGACACCAGAATGATCCAAGTTCCAGGTTATTTTGTCTTCCTCTGTTGTATTGGATAGCTGCGGGAGATAAGGTAGAGGAGAAGGGAATCCACGAAAAGTAGCATGCCCTGCGTCGTGAACGATCATTGAAGATGCCTTTAACGTTATAAACGCTTGCACAAGGAAACCTTTTGCAGATGAGAAACTTGAACAATCGTTCGTGAGACCACCAGATTTTTAGGAAAAGTGACTTCTTGCCATTTCACTTGCGCCTTTTTAGAATAACCGACATAAATAGCTACATTAATCTTCAAGAAAAAGAGATCAACCCATCACAGTATAAATACATTTCATCATTTTCATACACTTCAGTCTCCTGTTACTGTCAACGAAAGTATTAAAGCAATAAAACAATGAATACTAAATGAACTATAAAAAGAAAACAAATAATAGTCGGTTAAGCTAAAAAGTAATATAAGAAACTAGGCAACAAATAAAAACTAGAATGAGCAAACAAGGATTGGAAGAGGGAGTGTGATTAATCTTCTGCCCCTCTCATGCTTCCCTTATTAGCTCTCGCATTTTGCATCAGCTTGTTCTCACTCAACCGAATAGTTCCTCAAGTTCAATGGATCTAGCTCCAGCTCTCACTTTCGTGCCTCTGTTCGAAGCTTCCACCTCTCTACTATGTTTCTCTCTTCTTCACCTACTCGTTCTGTTTCTCTTATCTATTTCTCTCTTCTTCCTCTCTATCTCTCTATGCCTCCCGAATGGGAGTGTCTAACCCTTTCGATTCCACCCCCCTTTTACCTCACATTCCTTTTTCATTTATAGCACGAGTCTAGGCTTAGGGTTGTGGGGTTATTAGGCCATCAACCTGCATATGTAAGAATTAAGTGAATGCAGTAGTCACAAAGGTGACAAGTTAAGTCAGCTCCTATAAGGGAATCTTAGTCATGGTGGTAACTTAATACTTGTTACCACTTTTATTCCTTTTTATTTCTCTTTTCATGCAAAATTTTTGTGACTCCCTCTTCAACCTTCATGCAAAATTCACAAAATAATTCAATTAACATTCATACAATGTCCACACCAATTTCACTCAATCTATCTCACATTTGGATACTAGAATCACTATATGAAGGCAATTAAAAGCAATAGAAACTAGACATAACAATTCTCCCACACTTAAACTATGCTTGTCTTCAAGCATATTAAAGAACAATAGACTATAAAAGAACAAATAATGAAAACAACAATTTTCCTAAACAATATTCAAAGATATCAACGATCATTTCAATAAACATAACCTAGGAACTTGAAACTTATAATATTCCATGCACAAGCTATTTTTCGCATATTTAGCCAAAATCAACAAGCATTTCTATTGGACCCCGAACTTTTCTTGAAAATTTGATTTATTAAATGAAATTAAAAGAGGAATTGATGGTGTTTAATGTTTTATTTGGGTAATGTTAATTGGAGCAATTGCAATGATATTTTGATGTTAACGCATGAAATGGGTGTTTTGTGTATGTATGTGCTGTCGGTAGGGACGGAGCTACATACAAACTTGGGGGGTCACTGGGCCCCCCAAGTTTTTTTTAAAAATTATTTT
>JAOSBP010000204.1:12119611-12130562 GCA_027563825.1 Erythroxylum mucronatum
CCAAGTTCAGTAATGAACTTCTTGATCCAAACTGCTTCCTTTGCTGCGTCTGATGCGGCAATGTACTCTGCCTCGGTTGTTGATGCATCTGTGATCCAAACTGCATTGCATCTGTGAATTGTCAAGTTGATGCATTCATGTTTTGTAAATTGAGAATTTTGACTGCATGACAAGAATTTTGAAAAGCAAATATTTTTACGACGCAATAAGATATTTTCTGAGACAAGTAAAAATGTTTTCAAGGCTTTTGCTTATTCATTTGTTATAAACTGTCACCCACGAGCTGTTAAGCTCACCCCCTCTCTGTCCCATCCTCAGGTTATAGCTAAAAGATCAAGTGTTCAAGAGCCTAAAGGAATTGATATATTTTCTACTTTGTATTTTTGTAATTAAGCCAATGGTGTGGCTTTTGATTTGTAAACAAATTATTTTCAAACGCGATTGCTTGAGTAATGAAATGATAGATTTAAGTAGTTTAGTTATGTATGTATGTTTACATTGATATCAAAGCAAGAAGAGATTTCAAAGAACCACGCTTAAGCATGATGGTATTTTTGTTAAGAGGTTGGGCTCCGGTAACGGTGCCCAACATTAGTGGTATCATAGTAAGAAAATGAAGCGGTGATAGTTATGGTTTTGTTAAGAAGTTGGGTTCCGAAAACGGGATCTAAGACCTAGCCGAAAATGTCTTTCTCTCATTTCTATATGGGTTTTTGAGCTTGAGGATGGAGATGAAAGGCTAACTTACCAATGTCGGTTCAATAGGGATATCAAAGTCAAGTCACAGTTAAGCTATTTCATTTTATTAGCATTATAGTCTCTTTTCAGATTGTGGTGTTGTTTGTGCTGATTGAGTTAGGTTTTGTGTAGATGATCTTAATACATTATTTTGATTGTTCTAGTATGAACCTAATGTTATAATGTTGAATGTAATCCATAATTGTTACATTTAATGTTTGCAAGTAGCATCTAATGGTCTTGACTCATTAGGAACAACTTAACTTAGGTTAGATAACCCGAATGTACGAGGTTACTGTCTATATTGATCGTTTTCTACTTCATAATGTTGTTTCCAAATTGAATCTAGAGATCGTATTCGAGGTTATTCGGTAGTTAGGTTTAATTGATGATTGTATCTTAATTAAACACAACCTAATGATCATTGCATTTATTCTATTGATATGATTGATCCTTTGGTACAGGAAATGTTTAAATTAAGTTGCAAAGATCATTTGGAAATGGTTTTGACTATGGAATTGGAAGCAGAAGCCAACATAGATGTTGAAATGAGAGAGGAGCTAATGAAAGCGGCAACTGCTTTGGAATTATTGGAAGACTCTCTAAAAGGGTATGATTTCGCTTCTCTAAAACTATCTGTACCTCACCAGAAGTTGTTACCTTATGATGTGCGGGCACCAAAATTGGAGTTGAAACCACTCCTTACACACCTCAAGTATGCTTAAATTAAAAGGAAAGGCTGGTTTGAATGCTAAGAGAGCATAAGAAGGCCATCGGGTGGACTATTGTAGATATTCAAGGGATAAGCCCTTCTATATACATGCACTAAATTTTATTGGAGGTGGATACAAAATCCACAAGGCAAGCTCAGCATGGGATGAATCCTCCAATGATGGAAGTTGTGAAGAAGGAGGTGTTGAAGCTTCTTAATGATGGGGTGCTTTACCCGATCTCTGATAATAAGTGAGTAAGTCCTATCTAGGTGGTTCCAAAGAAACCTGGAATCACCGTTGTGACAAATTAGGAAGGTAAGTTAGTTCCCACCCAAGTGAACTGAGTGACTAGTGTTTATTGATTATAGGAAGTTGAATTTTGCAACTCGTAAGGACCACTTTCCCCTTCCCTTTATTAATCAAATGCTTGAGAGATTCACCGGTTATGATTATTATTCCTTTCTAGATGTTTTTTCAGGTTATCTTCATATTCCAATCGCACCAGAAGTTCAGAAGAAGACCACATTCATATGCCCATTCAGTACGTTCACTTACCGAAGGATGTCATTTGGATTATGTAATGCACCAGCCACGTTTCAAACATGTATGGTAAGCATTTTTTTAAATATGTTGAGAAGATTATTGAGGTATTAATGGATGATTTTATTGTATATAGATCTTCTTTTCATGAGTGTCTTGAGAATCTTGCCATTATCTTGGAACGATGCATAGAAACTAACCTTGTACTGAACTAGGAAAAATGTCATTTTATAGTAGATTAAGGTATAGTTTTATGCCATGTTATATCTTCTAGGGGAATTGAAGTAGATAAATTTAAAGTCGATCTTATTTCTTCTTTACCTTACGCCTCTACTATGAGGGAAGTGCGTTCTTTTCGAAGATAATCATACCACTATGCAAGCTTCTACAATAAGATGTCTCCTTTGAGTTCGATGCGAAGTGTAAAGAGGCATTCAAAAAACTTAAGGAGCATCTGACATCCCCACCAGTGATTCAACCGCTAGATTGAAACCTCCCCTTCGAGATCATGTGTAATGCAAGTGATTATGCAAGATGGGCAATTCTAGGACAAAAAGTAGAAAAAGCTTTGCTTGCCATCTACTCTGCCTCTAAGAGTTTAAACCCAACCCAATTAAATTATTCAACTACTAAAAAAGAACTCTTATCTGTGGTTTTTGATTTGGAAAAATTTTGATCGAATTTGTTTGGTGCTAAAGTGATTGTTTATTCTGACCATGCAGCTTTACGATACATACTCACAAAGAAAGAAGCAAAACTGAGGCTGATCAGATATATTTTCCTCCTTCAAGAATTCAACTTGGAGATCAGAGATAAGAAGGGGTAGAAAACGTGGTGATAGACCATCTCAGTCATTTGATAAAGGAAGAAGATGATATCCCTCTGTGAGAAACATTTCTAGATGAGCAATTATTTTCTGCCAGTTAAGTTATGTTCCTGTTGGGTTGGTTTGTTTGTTATCACTCATGTTTTTCCTTTGGTGCAGTAGAGATACGGAGTCTCAAAACTGACAAGACATTCTGAGTGAATGGTCATCGCTTGAAGTCATATTATGAAAGCTTCCAAACGGAGGATTTGGAGGTGTTGATGCTGAAGGATGTGAATAGTGTCACTTGATCAGGCAACAAAAGGTCAAGCCAACGACGATAAACGAAGGCGTTGTTTGAAAGGCAACCTAAGGGAAGATAATTTTTGTTATTTACATTTTTGCATTTATTATTTTCATAAATTGTTCCATTTCTTACATTTGACTTTACATTGAGGACAATGTAAGTTTTAAGTATGGGGGTGGGGTATGTTAGTTCTTAAGTGTGTTTTTTAAAGCTTAATTGTAGTTTATGTGACTTCTTAGGCAATTTTCAAAATCAAACAAACGGAATCAAAATTTTCTTATTTTTATTGCTTTTAAGATTATTTAATAACTAGAGTGTGAATTGACAAGAAAAATCCATGGCAACCTTAGTATGTACTTTTACTCTTGTGATTGGTTGATGTGCCTTATCCTTAGAAGACTGGTGACTAGTAGTAGATAAAAACTAGTGAGGTTTTGAGACGAACTAGACTGACACATCCATATCAGTCTCATTGTCTTTTATTATGTGGGACCTTTATGACACATACATGCTTACTTTGCTTTGATTTGATTTTCTAACCAAGACCATATTTTTATCACGCGCATTTTTATGAAAATGATTACATATTCTTTATTGATTACGAGGTATATTAGCCAAATAGCCTACCCATTTATGTGAATTTTCCTTTGCTAATGCCCTTTGAGATTTGTTAGCCTTTTCTTTTATATAAACCGCATTACATGGGCCTAGTCAAATGCCTTACCTAAGCCTTTATGCCAGTGGAGCATTTTTAATCTTTGAAGAATGTGATTGTACAAAAGCCTAAGTGTGGGGGTATGCATACATGTGGGTTAGTTATATTTGTTAAAATTACATGTTATAAATCCTATGTTGATGAAACTTCTAACACTTTTATATTTGTGAAAAAAATAAAAAGAAAAAGAAAAGGAAAGGAAAGGAAAAGAAAAGAAAAGAAAAGAAAGAAAGCAATGTGAGTTTGAATAAAAGTATTAAGGAGGAAATATAATTGTTGTGAAAAGTAGTTAATTAATAGTTTATCCTCCTTAAATTATATTGATTGGGTGTTTGAATATATTGCATATGAGGTATGAGGTGGATGTTGTTTTGGATGGAGCACTTTTTGTGTTATGTTCATGTGGCTGATGGTGTGAGAGCTGAATTGAGTTGTGAAACATAGTTGTTGCATTCTTCATGGCTGATGGTACCCAGTTTTGAATGAATATTAACTTGTGTGCTTGATATCTCATTGAGTATTACTTTTGCTTCACTAGCTTGATGGCTTTTATGCTACATTCCCAAAATACATCTCACCTTACCCTTACCCATATTACAACCTTAGAAAAGTCCTTTGAATCATGATTATGCATGTGACTTTTAGTGGTGGAGAAATGAAATGATATGCAAAGTTAAGGATTGCTGTGATTATGAATGGTGTTTGAGTGTATCCATGGAAATATCTTCTTTAAACACTTTTTGTCCAAGATAGAATGTCAAGTGAAGAACAAAAAAAGAGAATTATGATGGCCATATATTGGATCGCATGTGTGTAAGAAATTTCTCACACCCATATAGTACATCTCACGGTTGTGCTGATTGTTTGACCAAGAAATATGTCTACCTGTACAGCTAAAACCAAGCAGATCCATATTTAACAAAAATTGAAATAATTCACTTGTCAATTCAAAATGGAATCGTCTGCTACCTTTAATTTCAAAAGGGTTAAGAGAACAGTTGAAGTCACCAGCTACTAGCGAAGGATTATGTATACTAGACTAGAGCTTTTGTAGAGATAACCAAAGTTGCTCTCTTTGAAAACCGAAGTTGGAGGCATATACCAAAGTTAACTCAAATAAATTATTGGAATCCTTAAGAAGTAATTGCAAATGCAATAGTTGATCAGATTCAAAAAGTACATGTACATTAAGCAGGAAAGTATTGTGAAAGCAGAGGATACGACCATTAAAGTAGAGGCATGATTTGAAAAGAGCCCCCATTGAGTACCCAAAAGGTGTGAACCAGTTACCAAACTAATATTCTTGATTTTGTTTCCATGAGGGCAACAAAAACTGATTATCCTTTACTAGCTCGTTAACCACATTTTTTTTGTGAGGGTCGTTCAACCCTCTAGTATTCCATACTAGTATGGACATGGGTGGGGGAATCCAATTTGGTAAGTTGTTGAGCTTTTTTCTGAGCCAAATTCCTTCTAGAATGACTAGGAAGTTTAGATTCCTCAATTTTAGGATTTAAAGATAAAATATCCTTAGAAGGATTAGATTCATCAACTGTGTCCTAGGTGAACTCGTCAGGCATACCAATAGCTATGTCATTGGGAGAGTTTTCTGGTAATAAAGGGACAACAACATTGGAGATTGGGGGAGGTGAATATGGTTGATAGGCATCAGTCCCTTGATCATTAACAATCTCAACATTACTATCTTTCTCCCCTATATAAACTACCTTTGGTAGTGGAATCTTGTCATGTAACACCGAGGTCTTAGATGTGGGAACATTAGAAATTGCAAGAGGAGTTACAGAAGTGTTGCACAAAGATGTGCTAGATGTGTCAAAGCCCAGAAGTTCATCATGCCATCCTGTAAAGAAATATTTACCCATGGGGACCCATTTTTTTGTAGGAGTGTTGTTCTGTTTCCATGGATATGTGACCTAAATTTCAACCAGTTACTTCTCACCAGATTCTCCAATTCACGTATTCAACCTAAGAAGTGAAAACAGGTCAAATGATATGACCAAAATACTAGGGGAAACATAACAAAAAGACTATTAGGAGGGGGACTATTTTTTTATATCTCAATGCATATCTTCGCATAATAAAGGTGTAACATGGTGGCGATTTGAGAATCCATATAAAGCTGTTTGCCTAATGATCTAACTAGGTAACTGAACCCTTCAATCATCCAAAACTCATTAGTAGATTGTGAAATTGAACCCACATTGGTAAAACATCGATGCTTCCCCTATCCATTGTCATTCTGGGCTTCCAACGTTGAACGAAAAGTGGTTATTCGTTGATGTGCCATAGACCCTATTTGGCAATGTCGGCTAGGCGAGTTTCATCATGAAACTTGAATAATATTGTCCTATCTTATTTTAACAATACCTTTTCTAGTCCTTTTTTTTTCCAACAAGCCTTTGCCTAAGCAAGCATAGTCGGAAAGGCAGGTCTTTTATATCCAAAAAAAACAATCAAAGAAGTAGATCGAGCTTTAGTGCTTGTTTGAAGTAATTCAATCGGAGGGGAAATTTTGCCATTTTACATAACATTAGGATAATATTTGAGCATGTCTTTATTATAGTGAGTGCGTAATGGAGTCCTCCATACACCAACAAGTGAGGGTGAAGCAGAGCCCGTAGTCATTAGGGATGTAATAACCTGTTCTCCATATTGAGGGTTAAAGCCTTAGTTGTCATTGGGAATTCATGAAATGCATTTCATTCACATGCATATCATTAGCATACACACATGAATTATGAATTATGATTTATGATTTTATACACATTGCATGGAATGCATATGCTCTCAATTGACTCATTCAATGGTATGAAAATATTAAAATGTTCATGATGTGAATTGTGAAACGTTTATGCCTTGAATTTTGGTTTGATTGATTACAAGTAATGAATTTGGAATTAATTGATATAATTGGAAAATTGAGGATTAAATGTACATTTGGTCTAGAAAAAATGCCAAGTGGTAAGAAAAATTGATACATGAAAATTAGAATGATTAGGCCTATAATTGAGTGACATTTGGCATTGATCATTGTGTGACAAATGGATTAGTAAGATGATGACAATTGGCAACTATGATTACATGACATATGACCTAGCTTTATTGGTGACATATGGCAACATATTTACATGATAAATGGAGGACATGCCTCAAACATATGGCAAATTAATTGGATGACACCTACCACCTTAGTAGTGAGTACTCCAGTAGGAAGTACTACAGTGAGTGGGGAAGTCTGTAAAGGGTGTATCATTTGGATTAATCAAGCAGAGTTGGAAGCTAATTTGATAGTATTGTAGTTGAAGGAGATAAATCTCATATTGGGTATGGACTGGCTCACTACACATAGGGCTGTAACGAATTGTTATACTAAGGAAGTTACTATTGAATCCCCTAATCAACCAAGGGTTGTATTTTGAGGTGTTAGTCAAGCAGTGCCACCCGGACTATTTTCCTCAATGAATGCTCTCAGACTAATTCAAGGTGGATGTGAGGCATACCTAGCTTATGTAACTGATACCCAAACTAAGCAGACTGTTTGGGATATTCTTGTTGTTAGGAATTTTTTGAACGTGTTTCCTACTGAATTACCAGGTTTACCCCCAAAAAGAGAGATAGAGTTTATGATTAACTTAGTTCCAGGCGCTACTCCTATATCGATTCCTCCGTATAGGATGGCACCTGTGGAACTTAAGATCCAGTTGCAAGAGTTATTGGATAAGGGTTTTATCAGGCCCAGTGTATCACCTTGGGGAGCTCCAGTGTTGTTTGTGAAGAAGAAGGATAGGACTTTGAGATTGTGTATTGATTATAGGAAATTGAATTAGGTGACAGTGAATAATAAGTACCCACTACCGAGGATTGGTGATTTACTTGATCAGTTATAGGGAGCTTAGGTGTTTACTAAGTTGCATTTGAGTTGGATCAGTTATCATGTAGAACTTGGTGTATCAAACTGTGAACTCACAGATGGTTTTATAATATAAATATATGGTTGGTGTGCGATGAAGTGACAATGTAAATTATGTTTTGTTAATGAAATCAAATGAGTTGAACTTAAAAAAATAATGTGCTTTATGATGCCATAATAAGCTGATGTGTTTGCTCTAACATGCCATTCTCATAGTGTATGTTCTTGAATGTCCTCTGGATGTTCGGTTATATGCTCTATGATAGTAGGGTGTTATAGGGGAAATGTGTCCAGTTAGCTTATCTCGACTTTTTTCCAATAGGGTCACATGAGAAAGGGTAGGGAAGTCCTTAGTAGATAAAGAGTTGTCCCCCTCCGTTTCTGAGTGAGAGTTTGTAGTATGCCCAGTTGTCACGATGATTTCTACAGTCTTCTTTAATTCTTGCAGCTTGTCACCGGTTTGGTGCGCTTGGGTTAAAACTACCTTAGATGAGGTAGTTGGTTTATCCTCGACCATGTTAGGGTGGAAAGTTGTAGATTGGCTTCCCAATGAGGCTCTACCTCGGCCATCGTGGGTGAGAAATAGACAAAGAGAGGTGGGAGCACGGGAACCAAATTTCTAAAAGATGAAGCAGAAAAGGATTAGGAAATGGACTAGAAGGAGGAGCATCTCTCTCATGAATTTCACCAAATTAGTAATAAGAGTTACTGAAACCATTATGGTCTTATGAAAAAAAATTTCAATGATTTAGATATATTTAATATTTAGAATAATTATCTTGATCATCTTAAATTAGGAATGAAGCATTAAATTGTTGAAAATTCAAATAAGATTATTTCAATGCATTGCTTATTCATAAGGAAAATTCGTATTATATCTCTAACTTTTTTGTTTTGGAAATTTTAAGGTGATAGATATTTGTATGACTATGTTAAAATATTTTCTTTTTAGAAGTTTCTCTTAAATTTGTTTAATCAATATTTATAAGGTTCGCTACAACTGCATGATTTTTTTCTCTTCGAAAGGTAATATATTTCACTAATAAATGATTATATACATTCAAACTATGCAAATGTTCTAATGTAGTACCAAAAAACAAGATTAGAAAGTCTTATAGGTCCTGGTAATTAGCTCAATCCTATTAGTGTTATGATCTAGAAGCCAATCACTAGATGGTTGTATTCTAACAGTTATGTTCATGAATTGGATGGATTATATCATTTTGTTCCATGGGTTTTCATTATTTATGGATCATTCAAGTTGATGACTTGGATTGTAGAACTCTATAATGAAAATAATGATTACTCTGAAATGTCGCTAATCTTGGTAATTAACCACTAAAAGATTAGTGTGTAAATTAAATGATGGTGATGTTCTACAAACCATTCGATAAGGAGTTATTGGTTTAATCACACAGATACATAATGGAGATTATGGTATTTGACAGACCCTAAATGAAACATTATTAGGATTGTGTTTATGTCATTAATGTTTGATAAGTGTCTTGAATTCTATGGTATGAGATGTTCATTTTCTTACATGAGAAATGTGTATTTGTTGACATTGCCCAACACTAGCCTTAATAGGTAGCTATACAGATAATGCCACAGTATGCGTGACTTATGTAGAGGATAAATGTTCATCAAGAATACTATTGTCCCTCGTATATGATATGAGTGATAATGCCTATAGGCCCTTGATAAGTAATATTGTATGAATGCAATAAGATTAAGGAGTAACCATATTTACGATTTACTTTCGAAATCAAGAAAGAATAGATTGGCAAGAAAGTCATAATCCAATCTTGCATTTTTTGAGGATATTATGAAACAAGAGAATTGACACGGGCAATTATTGCTTCAGGATCGTGATTTGTGTACAATAATTATCATCTATGTATTTTGTTAGATACCGCTTATGATGTATAGAATTAAAAGGTTTAATTTTATTGTCAACATGACATAGATCCCAATAGGTCACACCAGAAAAGATTTGATTAGAAAAAGGAAATTATTCTAGTATGTCATATAGAGATATGAATATAACGATAAAATTAATTATAAATGATATAATTATTTTGGTCGTCATATGGTATTAGAATAAATGTTATTAGATAACAAATTTAATCCTAGATAAATTTATTTGATATGTATGACATGTCATATAAATTTAATGCTCAATAAAATAATACATACAATTACATGGTATAGTTATATGGCAATTGGGTCAAATGTTTAATTATTTTGAAGCATGAGAATAAATGGCCAAGTAGCAATTAAATGAAATTTACAATGCCAAACATATTAGGACATGGTTTGTCCATGCAAAGAACATATGAATATATTTAAACCCTTGTGAAATTTAACCTTATTCTTTGTTCGTTTGCTTCATTTAAACAAGGGCAGTTGAGACTTTTTTAAGAAACCCTTTTAACCCTAGTTTTGTAAAAAAGTAAGAAGAGATTTTCGACACTCTCTCCTTTCTTCTTTTTCAACTACTGTTGTTTCTCTCCATCTCTCTGGTTTTCCAGCAGTTATTTTCTTCTTTGTTTTCTTCCTAGCTATCCATTCTTTATCCTTCTCATAAGCCTGAAATTGCCTTTGCCATTTAGCTCATGTGTTGAGTAATAAAACACCCATCCTTTTGTTTATTTTGGGGATTTTCTAGGATCAATGATAAGTCATTAAAGTACCATCTAACTTTGGGAACCACTAGGCTTTCTAATCGATCTTTGGTGGAAACCTAGGAGTGCATTGAAGTAAATCACTTATTAATATAGAAATCACGTATAATATGTAAAATACACAAGAAGGGGGGTTAAATTATGTTAAATCGTTTAAGATATTAATCTTTAAAATCTTTTTGATTTTCTTTACAAATTCAGACAATTACAGAAACAATTCACTTAATTTGGTGAGTAATGCAACAACGAAAATTAGTATCTATTCTTATAACATCAAGAAAATTAAAGAGATAAGAGTTAGAAAATATGACACCGTGATTTATCCTAGTTCACCCTTAACCTTAGGCTATGTCTAGTCCTCAGAGTTCGTCTGAGATTTCACTATATCCTTCAACGTTACAAGTATTGTTTCTACACTTGCAAAGCCTCTTCAGGTCTCTTCACCAAAGTATTCTTTATTTGCTTCCTTAGCCTCTTCAGGCTCTAGCCTTTCTTTCACTTGAAAAGATATTGTTTTA
>JAOSBP010000204.1:12138266-12151485 GCA_027563825.1 Erythroxylum mucronatum
ACGTGAAAGTTCCTGATATTTAACATTGATTATGATATAATTTTTCGTGTTGTAATGGAAATTTCAACTTTATTACAGTATTAATGTATTTAATGCTTCGCATTCTCTCTTAATAACACATAGCTCCTGTCATAAAACTAAGGTAATAGTCACGATCATAGTGCGTGTTGTTTTCTTCAGATTCCCAGATTGTTTCATGGCTGCTTGCGGCCATTGAAAATTTTGGTTGTTTTTCTGCATGAGTTTAGGCAGTCAATTGTTTCATTTGACTAATTCTCAATATGCAGATCATAGGACTTAGTTCCTACAGTCATAGTTACTTGGCTTCTTTAATTAATCTGGGATATGTGGTTATCTCGTGTTCTGATGCTGTTTTTGTTAGTGATAGAGTATCAAACCCCAAAAAACGAAAGAAAGAATTGAAGTCAATGGCTGAAATAATTTACTCTTGGGGTGAATTGAAGGACGATACATATACCATAGCATGCAACTGAATACTTTCTTAAACGTCTGATGGAACATTCATGGGTATGACATTTTGTCATCATTTAATATGGTTTTACCAGAGAATTGAACTTCCTGTCACTCCTAAACTGGTTTCGATGCTTGTCCGTTTTTGTTATTTTGTCTTTTGAACATGGCAATCATCTAATTAATTGAATTTTTTGTGTCACCAAAGCAAAACTTTCGAGTTTGACCCACTTAATATGCCGTGTAAGTGCTGTTATTGGCAGTAGCAATTATAGACTACAGAAGCAGTTTCTTTGTTTACCGCCTTGCTTTTGGTGTTCTGGAATGATGATGGAGAGATGTCATTGTGGTTAAAATGTAAGAAGGTGCAATAACTACAGTTTATTCTTCCTCCTAAGCTTGATACGGAGTTTCTCTAGGCCTTAGTTTTTGATCAAGGTACTTTGCAGTCTTCTATGAAAATGAATATGTGAGTTAGTTGTTTCGCCAAAAACGTTAAAGAAACTTTGATTTAAAAGACATTACTCTTTCTTGCTTGTTGGCCTCTGAACTGAGTGTTAAGCCTATGACTAAGACTATGCTGTTGAGCCTTTAGAGGAAAAAGAGAATTTGGTGATGCCCTAGTTCCTATCTTAAAAACTAATCCCTTACAATTGAAGATGCAAACCATATCATTGTACAAAGGATTACGAAGTTTGTTCTCTTTTAAGAAATTTACCCTCTCATGAATTGTATCTCAAGGAAAAAACCAGGTCTCTCCTTAATAGTCGTAGAAGTTATGGTGGCCTTGTCAAGAACCAACCAAAGGATGAAGATCAAACTATTTAGTTTGGTATGATCATTGATCTAATGCGTGATATGTTGATTAAATACAAATTCAGTAGAAATTTATAGTCTCCTAAATATTCACTTGATACAACCAAAAGATCATGTTTTTCTTTCAAAGAAGAAACCAATAAAATTATCTAAATGTACAAAATGAACATAAAACCATTCGATAAACTCTTTGAGCAAGTTATCATTGGCTTACTTCTAAAGCATAATGTACTAGGTAAGTCTTGATTGCATTACTCCAACCAACTTATCTTCCTTAAAGGTTATCAATTCATACGGGTCATAATCGATCATCAAAATGTTTGAAAGAACTACCAAGCAAAAATCTTCCCTAAACTAGTAGACAATTCAAATATCATATCTAAAATTAGTTGCCCTTAGTAACATTCTTATCATACATCAGAAGAAAAGAGTAAATCCAATATGGAAAAGCCAATAAGTTGTTGAAGTAATTAAAAAAGAAAAGAAAAAGACAGTTAAAAGAAGAAATTTTTTTCTTTTTAAAGTTTGAAGCTAGAATAGTCGCCAAAAATGTGTAACCAAAGAGCTTGTAATTTCAAAAATCAAACAATGACTTAGAAAAAAGTGAGAACATTAGGAGATCAAAAGCTATTGGCTTTAGATCAAAAGCTCTATAAAGCAAAAATAAACCAATAGATGCTGGCATACGCAAAAGTGAGATTATGAAGAAATCAACACCTTACTTGGTCAATATTCTACATCCTATAGCTTAAAAAAGAGAGAATTGAAAAAAAAGAAAAGAAATTAATAAGGCTAAAGCTTGACACATGATAGCCCACACAAAAATTCTGTAAAATAAGATAGAAAAAGCTGGCTTTGTCAAGAGTTTAAGTTATAGCATAAAAAAAGAGTTCACTAGGTTACAAATTGGCAATATATGGCCTAGAGTTAAAGCATCATCAAAAAAAAAAAAGAGTAATAAAAGATCTAGGTTGTAAAACTGGAAAATGACAACTTACATATGAATAAAAAACCTCTCAATCAAAATGGGGGAAGAAAATATAATATTAAAGAGTTGTAGGATTCAATCATTGAGCTCCAAGCAACATCGATAAAGGGGATTTTTCCCCATAAAAGCTATGCCATTGTATGTCACAATATATCTGAAACTCATCAATATTGGCAAAAGATTTCCTTTTAATATTTAGATGATTTAAGCAAAGTCAATGAAATGTTTATGTTATCTAAGTGATTGGTGATTATATCTCTTGTCATTATTTTTGTTCATATGGCAATTGCATGTCATCCCCATAAGGAAATAATTTAACTATATCATCAATTTGACATAAAAGACTTCAATTTAATCCTTACCTACAATCTTGAGCACCCTAATTTCATTTTTCTTTTCATCAATACCGAAGACATTTGTTATACTTATAGCTTTTAAAATGAAATGATATGTTTGGGAAAACATGAGAAAATTCACCATGGGTTTATGTCATTAGAATAAATTAGTTTAATCATGTCCCAAAATTATCTCCTTTAGAATTCAAAATTTAGATCCACACACAAAGATATAGAAAATTTTAAGTTCTCCTTAATAAACTTAGCTAAAACATTAATCAATTGGCCACTTGCTCTAATCATCTCCACCTTAACTACTTTTGTATCAGCATTAATTATGGTCCTTCCACGGTAATGGTGAGAATGATTAGACAAAAACGTCCAATGGCTCCCTAAACATTCCAAACTTCTGTTTTTCAGCATGCTCAGTTTTGTCTCCAATAATCCAATAATTGCTATTTTATTCCAAACAGAAAATCTTTTAAAACTAATAATTCTTTTGGGTATTTTATGCCCCATACATTCCATGCAACTTATTTAAAGTTAATAATTCTTAGTTGGTTTTTTTAGAGAGAAGCCACCCTTTCCCTTTTATCGTCAAGTGGGCACATAATCATTTAGTAAGAGGACTTGTGGAAGTATTGGTTTAAGAGGATAATTTGATCATATTCACTTTTACATCTCAATTTGAAGCCTTGAAAGTGGTTGAGGAAGGGCTGTGGCATTTATCCTAGCTCCCCTTATTCCTTTAAACATTAGAGCCATGAATCAACCTTGAGAGAGTGAAAACAAAATTCCTTTATAGGTGAATCTACATAACGTATTAATTAGAATATTATAAGATAAAGGAGATAAGCACGCTTAAAAGTTACCTAGAAAGCCCCTTTACACGCATGAGAATACGATGATAAAGAAAAGAATAAGCTTCATAGGAATCTATATAAGCGTGGATATACCAAAGGAAATTAAGTCCATTGACAAGGTTAGGGAAAATAATGAACTCTTTAAAGATTTTGTACTAGTTACTTACCAATGGAAGCCTTCACTTAAGATATAAAGGAAGTAATGGAAGGATATAGGCAAAATCATCAAGAAAGAATATTACTACAAGCTAATATCAGCTGAAGAGGAGGAAACTATTAGAGAGTAAAGGAGGGTTTAAGAAGTAATGGTCAATATGACTCAGGAAGGGAATACATTAATATGAAAGGTAAAGATAAAGCTTTAACAAGGGGGTATCTCAAAAAATCTTACTGTTGTTCAGGAGATGAATGAGTCCACTCAACTGGGAGAAGTAGCCCCTATTTAGTTAGCTATTAATATCCAAGCATTGCTACTTGAGAGAATTGAAATGAATGAGTGTAATGAGGAAGAATTCCATAGTGTTCAGAAGAGGAAATCACAAAAAAGAAGTCGGAGCAATAACTCTAAAGTTAAAAATTCATCTGTATGAATATAATTATATGGAATTTACGTGGCCTAAACTGCCCTAAAAAGCTATAAGATTTAAGGGATTTTGTACTTGAAGAGAAATTTGAGATGTTGGTGCTTTTATGAACTAAGATTAGGATTATAGATCCAGTAATTGATTCATCTTCCTCTTCTATTGATCAAAAAATATGAAACACATCTTCAATTAAAAGTCCTCTCATTGGATATTTCAACACATTACATTACACCTAGTTATTCTTTTTTGAAGAATGGGGGACGTTTAGGAAACCAAATAGCTCCTCTGGGTATTACCCATTTGCCAGGAGAGTTTATAAACATTGGAAGCATTGTGCAAATCAAGTCATCAGGAGGTGTGCATCTGAAAGTGAAACACCCTCAATCTTAACCTTCTGTCATTCGTATACATGTGGAGGGCACTTTGGAGTAAAGAGGATGACTCATTAAATTTTGGAGAGCAGTTTCTATTGGCCCTCATTGTTCAAAGATGCATACATCTTCTGCAAGTCATGTGACAAATGCCAACGGTCAGGTAACTTGTCCCATAACTCCATCTTTTGGATTTAATTATATATTGCTTGTAGTTGATTATGCTTTTAAATGGGTGGATGCCAAAGCCACTAGAACTAATGATGCTAAAGTTGCTATAGATTTTGTTAAAGCTAACATTCTTTCTAGGTCTGGGATGCCAAAAGCAATCATTAGCGACAGAGGAACCCATTTTTGCAACAAGATAATGGAAACATTATTCAGAAAATATCACATCATATACAAGGTTTCCACCTCTTACCATCCTCAAACCAATGGATAAGCTAAAGTGTCAAACAGGAAATCAAGTCAAACCTAGAGAAAATAGTGCAGCTCAATATAAAGCATTGGATCGTAAAACTAGATGATGTACTATAGGCTTACAAGACGACTTATAAAACACCACTTGGGATGTCTCCATATAGAAATGGTTTTCGATAAGCCGTGTCACTTTCTAGTGGAATTGCAACATGAGGCATATTGGGCTATAAAAGGATGCAACATGAATTTGAATGATGCAGGTGTGTAGAAGAAGTTGCAGCTACAAGAGTTGGAGGAAATGAGGAATGACTTATATCAGAATGCAATGATATATAAGGAGAAGATGAAAGCTTTTCATAATAAGATGACTTCAAGAAAAAGCTTCTCGGTGGGTCAGAAAGTGTTGCTATATCACTCCAAGCTCAAATTATTTTCAAGTAAGTTGATTTCCCGATAGGTTGGTCCATTTGTTGTTACCTATGTCTTTCCTTTTGGTGCAAGGGAGATACGGAGTCTGAAAATCAACGAGACTTTCAAAGTGAATGGTCATCCCTTGAAGCCGTATTATGAAGGCTTCCAATCGTAGGATTTGGAAGTGTTGATGCTGGAAGATGTGAATAACGTCACTTGATGCAGGTAACATAAAGTTGAGCCAACGACAATAAACAAAGACGCTGCTTAGGAGGCAACCTAAGGGAAGTTGATTTTTGTTTATTTACATTTTCATATTTTTTATTTTCGTTAACTGCTTTATTTATTGCATTTGAAAAATCGAAGGAGGTTAATTTCGCGAACTTTCAGATTCGTTTCTGGCAATCAAAAAATCAAAAAAATTAAAAGAACCAAAAATAAATCAAAACCAGAAAATTTGGTAACGCAGTTCGGCACACCTTGCCTACGTCTGCGGGGCCTTCACCTAGATTAATCACTTTCACGAAAGTACAATAGAATTACCCAAGGCTTTACTGAGCAGACCCACTCAACCCTTGACACTATCACTCAACCTCAGTTCCCGTGAAAGAATTCATACCCAATAGTACGACCGCCTCGTACTAACCTCGACAGAGAATTTTCTCAACAGTATTTAATAAAAAAGATAATTAAACGAACAACTCAAGTGATTAAACAACTAAGAACAAATAACAGTACACTTGAGAAAAAGAACAACTTCCCGATGGGTTTCGCTCCACTGAAATAGATCTGGAAGTCGTCGAAATAACAATGATAGAAAAGCAGTCCACACAAAAACCACTTCACAAAGTTGTACGTTCAGCTTAAACAACACCCCACAAAATCACGCACACCATCCACTTCAGCTGTTCACGTAAATTAATCTTCATATGGTCAACCGAAAAACTTCCAGCTAAAGAGCCAACAAATAAATCACTTTTTCAATTTAATTAACTCCTCTCTTTTGGTTGACGCCAACACACCAACACACACATCTCCTTGGTTTCCGCACTACACTTTAACATCCACTGCATCTTATATTAGAAATTCACTTCAACTCAATCACACCAACGTTGCTGCATCACCACCAAAGAGATTCACTGCGGCTGTTTGTTTTATTGAAAATTAATGCACCCCACTCTTATGCCACACACACACACGTCAACTGAATTACCGCACAATAGTCTCTTTTTTTTGGCCGCAATCCTTCTAGGATTTTTTAAACTTGCGTAATCACCAAGACTCCTACCACAATTAGGAGATATCATACCTTAATAGATTTAAAAAAATCCACCTAAAATAGGAGGTATAATCAAAATAAATTTCACCTTTTGAATTACTGTCGTATATGCAATCGGCAATCCATATAATTCCAATTATTTTATATGTCCAATTTAAAATGCCAAAAACTAAATAAGGAATATATAAAATATATCCTAACAGCATTTAATGTTACGTTGGAGATATTGTAAGTTTTAAGTGTGGGGGTGAGGATCTTAGTTTGTATGTTTATTTTTTAACTTAATTGTTGCTTATGTGGCTTTTTAGGAAGTTTTCAAAAATCGAGAATTTTCTCTTTTTCTATGGCTTTTAAGACTATATAGTCATAATTAGAGTGTAAATTGACTAGAAAAATTCATGGCAACTTTAACAACTTTTGCTCTTATGATTGGTTAATGTCAATTATCATTAGAAGAGTAGTAACTAGTGGTAGACAAAAGCCAATGAGATTTTGAGCTTTATTAGAATAACACATCCATATCAGTCTCATTGTCTTTTGCTTATATATGACTTTCATGACATGTACATCTTGACTTTGCTTTTATTTTCTATTCAAGACCACATTTTTATCATATGCATTAATATGAAAATGATTAGGCATTCTTTGTTTTTACATGTTACATTAGCCAAATAGCATACCAATTGATATGAATTTTCCTTTATTAAGCCCCTTTGAGCTTTATCAACCTTTCTTTTTTATGCTAACCACATTACATACTATTAAACTTACGAAATGTCCTACTCAAGTCATAAAGCTAGTGGAGCATTTGTTACTTGTTGATGATTGTGGATGTACAAAAGTCTAAGTGTGGGAGTGTGCATATATGTGGGTTAATTATATTTGTTAGAATTTCATGTTATGAATACCTTTGTTAGTGTAGCTTCTTTTAATTTTTATAAAAAGAATAAAAAGAGAAAGAGAAGAGAAAAAGAGAAGAGAAGAAAAAGGAAAAGGAAAAGGAAAATGTTTAAATAAAAATTTCAAGGAGGAAGTGCATATGTTTTGCAAAAGTTACTTATTATTAGTTTTTACTCTTAAAGTTGTAATAAAAGGGTTACTTAAGTATAATGTGAGTGAGTGAGATGTAGTTCTTAAAGGTCACTCCCTATGGTTACAAAGTCTTGTTTATTTTCAACTTTTGTGAGTGATATAGGCTTGATGTGGTTTGTGGTGTGAAAGCTTGAATTTGAGCTATGGAATATAATTGTTGCATTCATCATAGTTGATGGTACCCAGTTTGAATGAATGTTAGCTTGTGTATTTGATGTTTCATTAAGTGTTACTTATGCTTCACTAGCTTGATGGCTTTCATACTACTTTATCCAAACACATCTCACCTTACCTTTACCCGCATTACGACCTTAGAAAAGTCCTTTGATTCGTAGTTATGCATGCGAATTTTAGTGGTAGGGAAATGAAATGATATGCAAAGTTGTGGAATGTTATTATTATGAATGATGTTTAAGTGTACCTATGGTATATCTTATTTAAACACATTTTGCCCAAGTCTACCTCTAGATTGCTCAGTTTCTAAGGGAGATAAAGGTTAATTGATCATGAGTAGAAGCATTGAATATTGAGTCCTTGCTATGGTTTTTTAAATTTATTCATCTTTGATTATAATTATCTATTATTGGGAAATATGGAAAATGCGTAAGTATTTTAGTTTGCGACTTTGATTTTGACGATTTGCCAAAGGTCTGTCAAAAACTAAGTGTGGGAGAACTTAATAGGTGCTTAATTAGTGATACATTTGATCCATGACATTTAGTAATTAATGCTTTAGAATGCTTAAGACACTCACTTTAGTTCATATTTGATTTTAGGTACAATTTGAAAATATAATAACTAAAGTGAGCCAAAAGCATACTCATTGAGTCATCTTCTTGATATTCATACTCTATTGTCTTCATAGAGCAAGAAGAAAAAGAGATTAAAAGAAGAAGAAAGAAGATAGAGCATAGAAATGGAGAATGAAGCATTGTGGCTCACGACCATAAAACCAAATTTTCATGGTCGTGAGAGGTTTCACGGTCATGAGACACCTCTCACACCCGTGAGAAGTCATTCACAGGTGTGAGAAAGGTCAACTATCCATTTTTAAGCTAGCTCTTTATTATATAAAGAATGTTTTGTGACGGCAGAGGGGAATATCTGGAGACGCGTGGGTAGAATAACTCCTTCATCATTTTCTCTTCGATTTTCAAGATGGAAAGAGACGAAAGAAGTCATTCTTTTTGGATATTAATGGAGAAGATGGAGGCCTAACTTCCCGACACCAATTCAAAGGTGAATTCGACACCTAGTTCACGGTTAAGCTTATCTCATCTTGTTTAATGTTGAATCTTTCTTTTCAAATTGTTATCGTTGTTAGATGTTGATTGAATTGGGTTTTGTAAAGATGTTTTTAATGTGTTCATTGGATTGTTTTATTACGAACTCATTGCTAGAATGTTGAATATAATATGTAATTATTATATTTGATGTTTATTAGTAGCTACTAATGGTTTTGAATCGTTTAGAACAACGTAACTTAGGATAAATAACCTGAACATGTAAGGTTACGACCTATATTGATCCATTTTTCACTTCGTAATGTGGCTGCCCAATTGAATCTAGAGATCATATCCTAATTTATATAGTAGTTAGGTTTAATTAATGAATGTCTCATAATTAAACACAACCTAAAGGAAAATCGAGATTAGTATAGCGTATTGTTAGCTACAATCAATTATTTGAGGAGAGATGTGAAAACATTAGAATAATGAGATATATTAAATCATGTCTAGGCCAAGATTGACCATAGAACCGGACTCTACACATTCGACACTTTTATCATTTTAGATTGTTTTCTATAATTTGTTTTTGTTAGTTTAATTTTACTTTATTTTCTTAATTGTATAAAACCCAAAAACCCCCTTTTATTTCCGTTGCATAAATTATTTTCAATACGAGAATTAATCGAACATTCCCTGCGGATACGATCTTGACTCATCACATCTACAAGTTTTTAGTGTACAGAGTTAGGTAAATTTTGTTGTGTACACGACACGATTTGTGAGAGGGTAAAAATCCTTAAATCAAAGGAATTTAAGTCGTCCTAATACTAAAAGTCCCCAGTAACAATGCCAAAAACTTAATGAGCAAGTTTTATATAATAATAAAACTCTCAATATTGCAAGTATACGAATCGTACCTTGTAATATTAAGGGTATCGTTCCCACGAGGATTATAGACACCTAAACCATTTGAATTGAACTTTGTCTAAGGTATTAATAATTTGAGTTGATTTAAGTTAAATAATAGAAATTAAACATATAATAAAATGAAAAATAAGCAAATAAACAATTGAGTTGTCAACAAAATTGAGATTAATCAAAGTTGAATACTTAGGAACTATTCTATCCTTATTCTGTTTCCCTTAATTTCGTCAATTAAATGTATGTTTGATCCAAAATTTCTTAAGGTTTCGATTAATCTCTCTCAAAATCTAATCAAGTAACCCTAATTGAATTCGATATTTATCAATTTATAATCTCTTAACTTAGAAAACTACTCATAACTTATTTAATTAGATTTGAAGCAATCCTTTAAACGATTAATTTCACAATTAAGATCTCTCTTCAATTGTTTATTAATCTGATAATTGTGGGTCTATTAAGTTGCCAACTCTTGTTGCACGTTTTAACAAAAATTACTTGATTTACTCTCCCGATTATTATCAAGTATATGCACGACGATTATCACAAATATTCAAAGATATATTGAATTGAACACTAATTAAGGTTCAGAAAATAATTCCAAAATAACTCTTAATTTGGATTTAGAAATCCATAAACATGTTATACATAATAGAAATCCAATTACACCGTCAAAGACTATAAAGAAAATAAAAGGAAAATATAATAAAAACTGTAAGCCTTGATTTGGAATGCTAGAATTTCCTAAAGCTCTTCTTTGATCTCTCAACTTTGATGTTGCGGTTGTTATTTCTCTTTGGTGTTTTTCATGTTCTTATATAGTACTTTAGCGTTCTAGGGTTGTGTCTAAGGTTTCTCCACTTTGTTTTGTTCCAAAAGAAGCCTTGAACCCTCATATCATGAAAAAAAATTGCACTTGGAAATCTGGTGCATGATGTCATGATCATGTCATGACAGAAATTTCTTGTCACGATCGTGCTTTATGTCATGATCATGACATCCTTCATGCATCCTACATCTTCATTCTTCAATTTACTGATTTCTAACACTCACAAACACATCAAACACCTCTTGAAACATAAAATTAAGATTAAATTCATGCTCTAATCCACACAAACACTTAGATCATAAAAAACACTAACATTAACACAATTATAAGCTTATACAGATGATAATCATCTAAGAAACACTTAAAAACCCATTTAAACACCTAGAAAAAACATACTAAGATCTATACCTATCAATTACTAAAAGGCTTTAGAGATTACTATAAGGGAAAAAACCTCTCTGGAGCAGATGTATACAAGTATCCTTTTTAAAAGATAGATGCATTTATGAGCTAAACTTTGATACTATATGTTTATGGTTCATGAAACAACTTCTAAGGATAAAGGAAGCCTTAATAGATTCCATAAAATGTATGATAAGGAACAGGAAGATAGCCTCCTTATACTTTGACAATTGGAGTAAAGAATGCCCTCTATAACATTCTAATCTTAGAGGTTATATCTCAGCCAGATTTTTAGAGAATGTCAAAGTACAAGAATGGATTACAGCGAACAATTAGAGTAATAACCCACTTGAATTAACCCATATAATCCCTAATTATAACCCATAAGATGGGATGAAGGACAAATACATTTGTCTAAGGTATTCCTCAAGGACATTAACAGATAGATCATGTAGAGAGTTAATTAGAGAAAGACGAGACAAAGCAAGATGGTATATAATTAATGGGAACAAAACTTTTGGCACCAAAGTGTCTTCTTATGGCCAATAATGAAAAATGGCTTAAACATAAAATATAGATCAAAATTCTTGCAAATTCAAAACATCTGTGAATTGTATAAAATATAAAGTGAGACAACAATCCATCTGTTCTTTGAGTGCAATTACACTAAATTGATATGAGACAAAATACAAGACAGAGTTCCTATACGAAGAAAGCTATTTGACTTCTAATTCATAGTTCGATGGCTACAAGAGGATGAAAAAATGAAAAAGAATAGGAGACATTCATCGTACACTTGCTCATACATCTACAAAAGTATGGATAGAAAAAGAATTATACATGTTTTTAAAGAGTGGAAAAAACTAAAGAGAGTATGTTATAAGTGATAAGAGAGTAGAACCCTAAGGTTATGTTCATATATATTAATAAGATTGTAATTTTTGACAAGTTTTTGTTTGTTTTCAATTATGTGCTCATAACTAGTGATGACTGGCCCAACCTTGCTTGCTGGGACCCAGACTCGACCTGACGCCCAATCGGGATTAAGGTAGTGCCCCAAGTTCGAGTCAGACCCGACCAGAGGCAGTTCAAGCCCGAGCTCAACCTAACTAATTTTTTTAATTATAAGTGCAAAATGACATTGTTTTCAAGTCTCGTGCTGGGCTAGTCTGGACAGCTCAAATTTAAACCTGACATAGGCCTGATCTGTTAATTTTGGGTCGGATTGAAGCAGAGCCCAATTACCATCCCTGCCTGTAATCTTAAAAAGATTATTCAATTTAACTTATATATGTATATTATAAGTGCAAAATGACATTATTTTCAAATCTCGGGTTGGGCTAGTCTAGACAGCCCAAATTTGAACCTAACTTAGGCTTAATCTGTTAATTTTGAGGTCAGACCAAAGCAGAGCCCAATTGTCATTATTCAACTTAACTTATATATATGTATAATAATACAATGTATATTAGGCACTTCAGGTGTTTGGGGTTATGAGAAAGGCTGCAACTCTGTAAGGATTGATAACTACTTACGTTTAGAGAAAAGGAGATGGTGGCAAAGAAGGCAAAAGCAGCAGTAGCCACCGAGAAATCTGGAAGGCGAAGTCGCTCGGCATATTTTGCAAGGAGAGAGGCCGCTAAGATCCTTCGGAGCGTTCTTCAGGGAGACGAGCGTCGACAGGCCATTGGTTCTATCAAATCCCTCGTTTACAGTCCTTCCGTCAGTAACAAAAGGGCTACTTTTGCTCTCGTCTGTCAGACTCTCAAATGTAAGCTGTCAAATTATCTTCTGCACTCTTCCCTTCTACTGTTATAAATTATTGTTCCTCCTCTCTCCCTTTTCCAGATTTTCCTATAATTAAAGATGTGTTGGAGTTTTCAGACGTTCTTAGTAACAAGTGGAAGGTACGCACCCTACATCGCCTTCCTCTTCCATTTAACTTTTCTTTTCTTTTCTTTTTGATTTATATTGAATTACTTTACTACTTTCCTGGTGGAGGTGAGATGGAATCTTAATTTCCGTTTTTTCAGAGGCAAAAGGAATTGATGTACATAGTGGCGTATGACATTCTATTTGGGCAGGTACGTTCTGGATTTCGGATTTCTCACTTCTGTTCATTTATGCTAGCTTATGCCCTTACAGCCAATTTATTTTGGTTGTATTGTATGACATTATTATTTATTAATAGAAGGCATTCTTTATCTT
>JAOSBP010000204.1:12175317-12186568 GCA_027563825.1 Erythroxylum mucronatum
GCCCCGAACCAGTCAAGATGTGAGTTTTTTGATTCCTTGTATTTGTTACTACTTAAACTGCTTGTCATCATAAGTTCATAACCGTGTTTTGTTCACTTAATCTTAGGCTTCTCAAAGAGTGCTGGCACAAGAACCCTGAGTGCAGGCCTACCTTTAAAAAGATAATATTACAGTTAGAGACTGTTCAAGAAAATCTGTTGCAAGATAAACTCTAGCTGTCTGCTGTCGCTGTCTCATCTTGTAATGATTTGTAATCCAATTAAACTAAACTGCCAAGTAAACATACAATGTATGTAGTTCCCATGTTCTAGGCATATGTATAGTTCCTCCAATGTCAGAGACCTGTTTCACTTCAGTCTTTACCAATTTTGTTTTGGTGCTTGGACTCTTTCCTCTCCTTGTTTTGAATGTGCATTGGTTGATTAACTAAATTTCAGTACAGACTTCTACGAAAATTTAAGTTCATACGTAATTTGGCCTAAGTTCGACTTATTATAGAATTGTAAATTTAAGTCTAAGTTAATATATCTTTAAAATTTTTGATGGTTATTCAAAGCATAATTTATTTAAGCTCTATTTCATTATTATTATTAAAATTATAAACTTAATTTTTTAGAATTAAATATCTAAAATCTAAATTCTTATAAGAATATTCATTGAAATACGAAAATATATAATATTCGTATTCTTATATTTTTTTAAAGTCATGTCCTCATAGGTCATTTTACACATAAACAGTTAATTTTATCAAACATTTTTAACAAACAGCTAATACAATCTGCTAGTTAAATCAGTTGATATAATCAGCTATTAGCTAACAGCTGATAGAATTAGCTATCAGCTATCAACAAAGTCATGTCCTCATACGTCATTTTACACATAAACAGCTAATTTTACCAAACATTTTTAACAAACAGCTAATACAATCTGCTAGATAAATCAGTTGATATAATCAGCTATTAGCTAACAGCTGATAGAATTAGCTATCAGCTATTAGCTGATTGCCAAATAGGGTCATAGAGTCAAAGAGAAAATATTAAATAGAAAAGAAACATTACACAGAGAGAGCTCCTAGCCAGAAGGAGAGAGAGATCTGAGTTGGGGGAGTTTGGTAACGTCGCGTCGGTGTACTTCTATCTCTTCACTCTTCGTAACGCATTAATTGCCAGATTTCATCCTGACCTCCTCCTCCGTACTCTCTCTCACTCTCTTTCTCTTTCTGCTAGTTTTGGAAGCCCAAATCTCATCTGAAGCGACACTAGAACTAAAACTGGACCCTTTTGCTCAGCTAGCCTTGCATCTACTTTGCCATTTTTCGGTAATATAGGGTTTGCAAAAGCAAAGTGAAAGATTTATTTGCCGGGAACAATTTCTTGAAGCAAATGGAGTCCGTTCTTCAGTTGGGAAGTGGGTTTTCCATTTGGTTCAAAGGTTACTTTTCCTCTATCTTCAACTTTTTTTATTCCGTTGCCTTTTCTTGTTGTTAATTGGTAATAAACGTTGCGATTTCGGCCAAACATTGTTGGGTTTGAGCTTAGGCTATGAAGACAAAATCTTTACCTGTTTTGCTTTTCTATTCCTTGTTAAAGGTTTCATTTTTCATATGACGGTTGTCAGTTACTTGCAGGGTTGAGCTTTGTGAAGCTTTATTGAAGGGTCTTGGAACCAAAGATCGGTTTGCCTGAAGTGCGTTCCTTACTTGAAACTTGGGAAAAATGGATGGAATTTGGGCAATTTTGACGCAAGCTAGTGATTGTTGTAATCTATAGTGGTTTATCTACTGAATTGAAGGCTTCCTGCAAGATATAATCTGGATGAAAGATTTTGACTTGATCATAGCTGGAGAGGGTTGAATGGGAAAAAACCTCAAAATTTATTGTGTTTCTCAATACTGGGTGAAGCCCTGGATATTTTAAGTTCTTGAATGGTGTACGTGGTATTTGTTATTGAGTATGCTCAACAATGATGCAAAAGTCTTTGTAGCTTATGGTAGCTGAGAGAAATTGGAAGAGAGAAATAGAGAAAAAGAGACTGACAGAGTGAGGAAATGGAAGACTTTTCAAAGTATGCCCACAGTCCTGTTCACTTGGCAGTTGCGCGACGTGATTATGCAACTCTCAGAGGCATTGTTGCATGCCTCCCACGGCTTGCCAAGGCTGGTGAAGTTAATACTGAAGAACAATCTCTTGCAGCTGAGCAGCAGGCTGATGCTGTCTCTGGTGTTATTGATCGCCGAGATGTTCCAGGCCGTGAGACTCCATTGCACCTTGCAGTCAAATTGCGGGACCCTGTATCTGCAGAAATTTTGATGGCAGCCGGTTCAGATTGGAGTCTTCAGAATGAAAATGGTTGGAGTGCTCTTCAAGAAGCTGTTTGCACAAGAGAGGAGTCTATTGCCATGATAATTGCACGGCATTATCAGCCTCTTGCATGGGCAAAATGGTGCCGTCGTCTCCCAAGAATAGTTGCTTCAGCAGCTCGTATTCAAGATTTTTATATGGAGATAACATTTCATTTTGAAAGTTCAGTAATACCATTTATCGGACGCATTGCCCCATCAGATACTTACCGTATTTGGAAGCGTGGTTCTAACCTTCGTGCTGATATGACCCTTGCTGGGTTTGATGGGTTTAGGATTCAGAGATCGGATCAAACTTTTCTTTTTTTGGGAGAAGGTCACTCTTCGGATGATGGCAGTATATCCTTACCAGCTGGTTCTTTGATTGTGCTTGCTCACAAGGAAAAAGAGGTCACAAATGCTTTAGAGGGGGCTGGAGCTCAACCAACAGAAGCAGAAATTGCCCACGAAGTGGCTTTGATGTCTCAAACTAATATGTATAGGCCAGGCATTGATGTCACCCAGGCTGAGCTTGTTCCTCATCTAAATTGGAGGCGACAGGAGAAAACAGAGATGGTTGGAAACTGGAAGGCTAAAGTGTATGACATGCTTCATGTGATGGTGAGTGTGAAGTCAAGGAGAGTTCCAGGTGCAATGACTGATGAGGAGCTTTTTGCTGTTGATGACGAAGAGAGGTTGGCAAATGGTGCTGAAAATGATGATTTTGATGATGTGTTGACAGCTGAGGAGCGGAAGCGGTTGGATTCTGCACTTGATATGGGGAACTCAGACGGTTTTTGTGACCATGAAGAACCTGGGGTGGTTGAGTACCATGAAAATGGTTTGGGAGTTTCCTATGAAAATGGTGACTCCAATGGTGCAACCAAGGAGAAGAAGAGTTGGTTTGGTTGGAAAAGCAAAGGTACGAAGAACAGTGGTGATGATCCAGAGGATTCAAAGATCTTGAAAAAATTCTCGAAGTTGGCACCAGATGGTGGCACACAGAGATCTTTTGAGCATAAAAAATCGTCATCAGAATTGGTGAAGGAGGATGTTGCAGATACCAGGAAGGGGAAGGATAAAAGTAACAAGAAGAAAAAGAAGAAAGGAACGAGCAATGAGTCTAAGGTTGAAAGTGAGTACAAGAAGGGTTTGAGACCCGTCCTTTGGTTGACACCAGATTTTCCCTTAAGAACGGAAGAGCTCCTGCCTCTGCTTGACATATTAGCCAATAAGGTCAAGGCAATTAGGAGACTTCGGGAGCTTTTGACAACCAAATTACCTCATGGAACATTTCCTGTCAAGGTACTGTGAAATATGTTTCGCTTATTCCATGAACATTCACATCACACTCTCTTCCTTTATGGTTATGTTTCGTTTCATCATTCAGAAACAAGCTTTATTTACCATCAACATACACTTGCTTCGTTTATTCCTTCTAGTCCATTTTTTCCTTTTACCACATCCTTGCGATTGTCAGTAACTCTTGTTTTCTGGTTTTCTTTAATTCTTTTTATCGTTTTATTTTTGATAGAGAAATATTTGGTTTTGTTTTCATATTACTAGAATTGTGTAATTGGTCTCTGTCCATATATTGAATTTCTTTACTGCAGGTTGCAATTCCTATTGTACCAACCATCCGTGTGCTTGTTACTTTCACCAAATTTGAGGAGCTTCAGCCTGTGGAAGAATTTGCAACCCCTCCATCCAGTCCAGCTCAATTCCACGATGCCAAGTCCAAGGAATCAGAGGGCTCATGGATTTCATGGATGAGAGGCAGTCGTGGTGGACAATCAAATGATGGCGATAGTCACCATTACAAGGAAGAGCTTGACCCGTTCCATATTCCATCGGAGTATACGTGGATTGATGCCAATGAGAAGAAACGCCGCATGAAAGCCAAGAAAGCCAAGAACAAGAAACACAGGAAATCAACAGCAGTAGCTAGAGGTGGGGATGGAGGGACGCATAATTTGGGAGAGGATGCGTTTGAATAATTGGATCCGATACACCGACACACTTGGCAATTTAAATATTCTTTTAAAGATGAAGAAGAGGTAAGGCTTTACCTATCACATCTGACCTTCAATTCCTCTATATGAATCTTATGATGGATGACTTACAGAATATGTTTCAGTGCTCACTCCAAATTGATTAGAAAAAGCTGTTGTATTGTTATGGAGAATTTGGGAGAAACAGGACCTCCATTTTCCTCGTTTCTGTTTGATAGTTACTATTATCTTTTCTTTTTCTTAGAAGTTGTATCTAAGTCTCTACATATCATGCTTAAATTTTCGTGGTTGGCACTCTTGATTTTTCTACCCCGATTGTTTCAAAAGAGAAATGATAACAGTGCTTTTGACTTTCCTTAGATGTCCGTACATAAGTGTTTTTTGGTCTATTAGAGAGGGACTAGTTATTATATATACTCAGCTATACTTTTGCATGCATCAAGATGATGTACAAGTGGACTATCATACAAGACTTTCAACATTTATTTACAGATAATTACTCCCTGTACGTGGGTATATACTTCAACTCTACCAGAATCGATCTTTGTTCACACTCAAGTAACCGGCCATTACTTTCCCGCCAGTATTCCTCATCCCATCTATTAGAAAACACCATGTTGAACCCAATGCTCCAATGAAATAGTCGGCTTCTGTTGCCATTAGGAAATTAACAAGGGGGTAGTTTGTACTGGTCTGTCTACCCAGACTCTTTTCGTATGCTGCCATTGTTATGTTTCCAACCTGGCGACTCACATTTGTGTAGTAAAAGTTCCAGCTGACGTGTAGTTTTGATTTATCAATCACTTCCTGAGAATACATGGAATCAACAAGATGAAGAAAGGTAAATTAATCATCATGAAAACCACTAACCTGCATTTCAGTTGACAGCCATATGCTATTGAGATGTGGAAATCTGAGTCTGACTCGGTCTGCAAGACTCATATAAACTTCAAATTCCACCACCTTCATTTCGCATGCTTTATCACCCATTCTTACATGCATGCTTAATAATGGCCTAGGAATCCATGGTTTTTGACTTGACCACACGTATTGTTCAATATCTGATCTTGGCCTGATACCAACTTCCTGTTAAACAAGGGTCCCTTCAGTGAAGTAAATTTCTCTAGTACTACTATGCCCTTACATTAAATAATAGAGGAAACAAACAAGGAGAGGCAGTTGAGACGGGGGAAACCTTCGGCCATTCTCCACCTAGACTTGTAAGCACTATCTTCGCAGCTTCTTTTCCAAACGCAGCATTTCGAGCAACATTCATCAAGTCACATGTATATTCCGTCTGAAATCTCATTAAGTAGCGTATTGCCTGAAAATAAATGTAAGGTAAATATTACTAGTTCCATTAATCCTACTGGTATTTGGAGAACTTAAGGTCTTATATCAATAGAATAACCTGCATTTCTTAACAGAAAACGTAAACAAATGAAGCTCAAATTAGCAACCGCAGGGATCATCAAAAAGAAGTCATTTCTAGTGAAAATAGCAATACTTGGTTAATCCTTTGTTTTATCCAGATGCACAAGTTTCAAGCTTCATATGACAATTTGAAACAAGAATAAATGCAGATAAATCATATGAATGAAATTCAATTTTAACCTGTGCTCTCCACCACCTACGATCCATCTTCCGGTGAAAAGCAACTAAACTGCCATTTATTTCTGTTGTTGGCTGCAAGTAACTCCATGGATCACCCCATATCCTGCATCACAACCATATGACAGCATCAGCGAAAAGCCTCCAAGATTAAATATGCCAAGGGCACCGTCACTTGCCTAGGAGAATGGCCCGCCCATATTTCTTTTGAGGTGTAGCTGTTTTTCCCAGATATGGTCCCATTTTCCCATGCTTCTTTATTGTTTACAAGCTCAAAGGCACGGTCTCGACATTCCTGGGATGTCTCAGGAAAAAAGTAGCATGACCAACTTGACCGTGAAGAACCTACACAAATTTGATCATAATTTTTATGTTAATTGAAAATGTTGCCAACTTTTTATCTCACTATTTTCATGTTCATTTGTACCTTTGCAACCATCATGATCAGCACGATTATATTGACCTGTGACAAGGACTCTTTTCTCTTTCATTGCAATACCAAGAAGTCCACACATTCCAGCTAATTGGGCTCCAATACCGAAACCAGGAAGTGTCTCCCAATCTGAAAGAAGAAATCTTATACTGGGATCCCTGCAGTTCAAAGGATGCTGATGGATCCATATGTCTCGTTGTACTTTCCGTGTTAAAGGATAATTTTCTTCATCTGATCCTACTACCTGTAGGCAAATAACCAACAAGCTCATAGTTGGCAAGAATTTCTACTAATCATACTGTAATTGAATGGTGAAATGTTTATTGATCAATGCTGGTTCTTCTGCAAAAAGAATAAGAGAAGTACTTCATGTTTAAGTCAACCCCATAGTCCAACTGTATGTGTCCCAGAAACATACCCAGGGTGGATAAGCACCTTCAGAAATGGTTTGACGTCTAAAGTAAGTACGTTGAGAGTTAGCCATTGATGCTGGGTGCATGTCTAATACTCCCTTCCAGGTTGTCCAAGGGGGTAAGCTTTCACTTTCAGAATGCTTATCAAGACGAGCATTAGTTTGTGCTAATAATTTACAGTTCTCCAAATGAGGTGCATAAGGCACAGTGGATTTGCTCAGTCCAACGTTTTGGAAGAAATCATTTTCTAATTCCACTGATTTGGATAATAGTGCACTCCAAGCTGAATACAACAGTGATACTCTCTCATCATCAAATCCCTTCTCATTTTTTTGAGAGTCCAGCCGTCTTTCTGTTTCTTTTGGCCTGATTTTGCAATCTGTACTTCTAACATCTGCAATCCATCAAAAATACAAAAAATTCTGACAAGGGACAACATTAATATGGAAGAATTAATTTCACGCAAATCTATGATTAGCCCATATTTGCTCAAACTTAGGAGTATGCTTGAAACCAACACAAAGGAATCAACTTCAGTGCTTTGCTTCTCCACAAAGGCTAAGAACACTTGAATACTATAATGATCTATGAAACGTCAATATTACTTTTCAAGAATAGGGTCAAAAACAGTAGAGAGTCAAATGGATAAGATGATTCTCCAGTAAAAGTCTACAAAGATAACATAAATGCATTAACCAAGTCACTTGAAGACATCGTGTTTCATCAAGGATACCCTTTAACAGTTCTTACCATTACTTTTTCGTGCATGGAATTCTATGCCTCTCTTCATGAACAAGAAGTTACATCTGATGAACTTGGAAAAAACTACAATATTTTATACTAAATACGTTTGCTCTAAATTCCAAGAATTCCCAAAACCAGATATATACAAGCACATATTTTCTTATGTTTTAATCTGAGAAAATGATTATATTTCCTAGAAAAGTATCCCGTAATTGAGTGTATCAAGCGGAGCACAAGGAGAAGCAAACAGGAAATTACTTGGATTCAGAACGACCAAAATAAACAAGTTGATACAAGAACAGTCAGGACAGAAATCCACTCACTGACAATTGCAGAAGTTGAATTCCATGGTGAACTCAATTGTGAAACGGCCGAAAACGAAATCCCACCAAATTCAGAAGTTCCAGACGAAGTAAGAACAGCCAAGAGCAAAGAGGTTAGACATACTCCACAGAGAAAACCAGCCACACAAATTTGGCACGGAAATGAAGTTCCCTTTTGCAGGGCTCTCTGTGACACCACTCTTTCAAGCGACTTCTGGCTCAAAGGTTCCATACCCAAATCGGTGTAAATTTCCACATAAAGAAGCTGGCGAGAGAGCTCTTGATAGGTTCTTGTCCTCTGTTTCTACCAAAAAAAAAGGTCCTTGTCCACTGGTTTTTATGGCATGAATCCAACCAACCCACAACAACAGTCACATGAAAGTTTACTTCCGATCTAACACGTAAATGGCTTTTCTTTTTAACTTTATTAATAACTTCAGGATGGGCTTATCCGAAAGCAACTCCAAAGAAGAAACAAAATCACATTATCGCCACTCTCAAGTCCCTACCATTCATTTTCAGTTGCTTACAAGTTTTTATATATACACACACACTGTGGTCCACTCCAATGTCCCTTACGACTGCAAACAAAAAAGAATCCTGTTTAAAATTAAAACAATAAAGAAAAACCCCAAACAAACGACGAACAGAACTAAAGTGGGAAAAAAGAGAAGCTGGATGGAGATTAAACGATATCCAGATTAGAAAACCACTCTCAAGCACAAAACCAGTCAAAAGGAATTAATTGAAGCAGCAGCAGACGAAAACAAGTACTAGCTGGTGCGTCTGGTATGAAACAAGTAGCAACGCAAATGATAATAAACTAGGAGAGGAGGAGAAAAATGTTGGTGATGAAGGTTATGGGTAGAAAAGAGGGAGGATTCTATCGCACTCTCCAAGCCTTAAAAGTTTTAATTAGATAAAATCAACAACTAATGGCATTATGTTTGGAGCAGGTAGGCATTTATTCTTTCTCTGTGGCCCACTTCACCATCTCTTTCACTGTCACGATGGCTCCTCAAACGATTTCCAATATAGTGGAATCACAACATGCCATCCCTATTCCAGCGTAAACGTAACCAACTTTGGAGTGGCGAGAGGGAAGTGGTTGGGAACTTGTACTACAGTGTCTATGACTGACACGTCAAATCACATTAGCTGGCCTGGGTGTATTTTATATAATCTTATAATATGCTTTTTGTTATTTTTTCTATTTCACATCTTAAAACAAATAATTTAAAGTTTCTTTTAAATCTCTCAGACTCAGCCCATTCCATTTTTAATAATTATATAACATAGTTGATGTATCGACTCAATAATAGCTATGGCAAGTAGACAATGTCCCTTTCATCTCTCTCTCTCTCTAGTGTTTATATTTTTTATTTCTAAAATAACTATTTAATATATATATATATATATTAACTTAGTATATATATATATTAACTTAGTATATGTTGTTTAATGCCACTTATTTCGTTAATAAATGCCAACAGTTAAAGCCTAGATGTATATATATATATATATAATATGAAGTATCAGTGATGGAGAGTCACAGCGAACAACTAAAAAATACTAGTATGGAGAGCTACATGCTAATAGGTTTGTGCCATTTGAGAAGAAATTTATGTCTAATAGGAGAACTTTAAATTCCGAATCTATGTTTGTTAACTACTAAAAAAATAAAATTAATGTTCATTCATGTGCTGTTGTTATTATTTAACATTAATACAATTTTGGTTTAAATGTTCTTATAGATTTACTGACAATGATTTCATTCAAAATGTTAAGTTTGAGATGACATTTTTGTTAGCGTCGTTGTTCCAAAATTTTCAATTACTACATAGATTTTTCAATGATTTCTTCTATTTTCTTGCTTCTCACATATTGCTCTATACAACATAGATTTTTCTGCTGCATTCTTTCTCTGTCATTTTGTCTTTTCTTTTAGTATCGGAGACAGTTCCTACTCTACCCTTTGGAGTGCACCGAAGCTGGTGGAGAAGGCGTTAATCCAGGGGTCAGATCACGTTATCCTGCTGCACCGTAGAGGGGAAATTTTTGACTTAAATTAGTAATTTTTCACGACATCTTGCGTTTTAAATAAGTCGTTCCAATTTAATTATTATTGTTATTTTCGCTAACAATCTAAGTCAGAAATTTATTGTTGCATTACTACTGTTTGTTGGAAATTACTACGATTTTGCAGCTACATATTTATTTTGGTCGAAGTCAGAATACAATGTTGTTTTCTTCGTATTGTTTGATTATTTCGTGTGAAAATTTTCTGCTTTTGGGTTTAATATGTCGTCTACAAATGAGACCAACGTAGGTTCTACACTTACTATTCTCCACATCATTTCTGCCCCTATCACCCTAGCCTAAAGGATTATACCTGACCTAACTAGATTAGAGCCTCTAGATGGGAGAAATTTTAAACGATAGTCTGAGAAAATTATGTTTTACTCTCAACAATACGAAATCAATTATGTACTGTTTCAAGAGATTCCCAGCGACAATACTGACCCTAAGACAACAAAGGATAACCGTACCGTTAGGGGTGTGTTGTTCAACTATATGATAAATCCTTTGTTTGATATCTACTGCAAGTACAAAACTGCTAAGAAAATTTAGGATGTTTTCGAAGTGAAATATGGGATGGATGATATCAGTACTAAAAAATATGCAGTTACTAGGTGGTTAAAATTTATCGTTGATGATGATAAGCCTATTATGGACCAACTACATGAGTATGAAAATCTAGTTACTGAAATCCTTGTCGAGGGTATGAATATGTGTGAGTTGTTTCAAGCTAAAGCCCTTATTGAGAAACTACCTGCCTTATAGAATGAGTATAAAAATTAGTTAAGGCATAAGAAGAAAGACATGAAGCTTCAGGAGTTGAAAGGACATATAAAGATTGAGGATGCCAACCGCGCACAAGATAAGACCAAAACACTCACCCTTGTCCCTACTGTTAAGGCTCATGTGGTAGATATAGAAATGCTAATAACTTCAAGAAGAATGGTGGACAAACCAAGTCTTTCAACAACAAGTAAGGCCAGTTTAAGCGCAAAAGGATTGTATAAAGAAAAAGCATGAGATTATGAATTTGTGATTGATTGAATTGAGCATGAGAATTGATCGTGTTTGGGCGAGAGAAGAACCGTTTCATAGTCACGTGCACATCGACATAAAGCCTTCTCCCGGCTGCCTGTTTGTGGCACACGAGATCCAAAAAGTGGGATCATTTCGTTCACGGTGTAAACTTCGATTTCTTCATTTTGTTTCACGGAACCCTTGAGCCATTTGGATGTGCATGTTCTTTTTATTGAGATTGCCAATTGTAGCTAGTGTTAGAATAGTATGTTGGAGTTGAA
>JAOSBP010000204.1:12186668-12197929 GCA_027563825.1 Erythroxylum mucronatum
TAGCCCTATTTCTCTAGTTTAATTTCAAATCAAGAATCGTCTCATTTCGATAACTAGAGAAAAATTTATGGCCAAAAGACTGAAGCATGTTCAATGTAACATTTTCCAACTTTTAACCTCTAACACTTCATATATATTAGTTCGAATTTCCAATGACAATTTGGGGTCCAACAACTTAAATTTTATTTTAAGTACTTTTGGTTGAATATACGTGTTAATTAGGATATGATGTTCATTTTGTCAACTTTAGGAATTTTTTGTATAAATTTATAATTATAAGTCAATTAAATGAGTTAGCATCATTAGTAACCTTTCATGAGGATGACTGACTAAAAAAATAAGGTAGGCTAAGAATGTGATAAAAATGTGTGTTAAATAAATAACTATTATGGTGAGCCTTTTGAAACAAATATTAAGTTAAGAATAGAGTTGTTAGTCAGTTGAGAATGTGATATAGCTGAGTAACTAGAGGCATTCATGGCAAAATGTCCAATAAGCTAGTTTTTTTTAAATGGCCTAGTTGAATAACCGAGGGACATTCATGATAAGGTGTTTACCTTCACGTCAAAACAATAGGTTAACGTTAAAGAAAATAAAAAATGGCATTTCAGTAAATAAAACCTATTAATATTTGAAAATAGCAAAAATTTTCATGAAGGGATAATTAGTAATAGTTGCATTTTTTATTGATTACTAATTATAAATATATGTGTGCAAGTGCTAAAGGCGAATGGATAGGATGTCAATGTTTTGATTAATATGTATATTCAATTCAAAGTGCTTAACCATGAAATGCATATGTCAGTATGTTGGCATAATTTTAAATAACTGATATTTGTGGTTAAATTGATTCCATAAAGTTTGATGTCATTTTCTTATTATTGCATGTTGCATGGGTATCTTCTTATGTGTTTATGCTTGGTTTGTTTAAGTATGTGTTTTTTGTTTTTGTTCGAGGATAAGCAAAAGTTTAAGTGTGCGGATGTTTATAGGTATAGTTTGTACTATGTTTTGATATATGTTTTAATGTGTTTTTAGGTGTTTATTCGATGATTATCGTATGTATAGGCTTAGAATTGTGTTAATATGAGTGTCAATATGGTTTAGATCATGATTTCAATCTAAATTTTATGTTTCTCGAGATGTTTGATGTGTTTATTAGTGTTGGAAATCAAAAAATTGAAGAACAAGGAGCTACATGGGTACGGCCATGATCGTGACATGGGAAGGATTTTACAAGGTCACAATCGTGGCTCCTATGTCCTAATCGTGACAGAGAGAAATTTTCCAAAATGCGCGAGTTTTTCCATCAGTTTTAAGGTTTGGGGGCATTTTTGGAACTGAACAAAGTAGACCCTAATACACTATTTAAGAACATAAAAAACTCACCAAAAATGCAACAACCAACACACTAAAGAGGATCAAACGTGGGAGATTAAGAAGAACATCCAAGAATTCCAACTTTCTAGACCAAGACCTAAATAGAGTTTTTCTTCTTTTCCTTTTGTTATTTCATCAATCTTGATATGTAATCTAAATTCCAAGATGTTTATTATGTTTATGAGTTTCTCAATTCCAAATTAGGGTTTATTCTAAATTTATTTTGTGACTTTAATTATTATTGATTCAATACATATTTTGGTGTCGTGGTAATTGTGCTTGTTAATACTTTATAACAAATCAAGAGAGTAAGTCAAAAGTAATCATATTAGATTGTGCAACAAGAGTTGGTAGTTTAATAAGTCTCGTAATTATCAAATTAATAGTCATTCGAAGAGAGATCATGTGTGAGAAATTAATTGTCCAATAGATAACTTCAGATATAATTAAAAACGTTGGGAATTAAAAGGTTGCAAATCTATAATTTTTGGATTCAATTAGGGTTAATTGATTAGGTCTTGAGAGAGAGTAATCAATACCTTAGGAAATCTAGGATCAACATATAATTGATCAATAATAGAAAACAAAATAATGAAATAATAAAACCTAAGTTAACATCCTTGATCAAACCCTAAATTAATTTGGCATCTCACTTGTTATTTGCTTAGTTTTATTAATTGTTTTAATTTTTGTTATTATTTTCATTCAAATCACATTTTGAAGACAAAGTTAGGTTTAATTTTTTTTTTATCTATGTCCTCTTGGGAACGATAACTTTATATGCTACAAGATATGATCCTTATACTTTCGGTGTATTGGGGGATTTTGTTAGATATAAAACTTGCTCAACATCGATTCATATGGGCATGTGCTTTCCTAATTTAATAGGCATCAGAGTGAAGACAAAAAGGTCAGCACCATCTGTATTGGTCCTTATGTGACCCAACTAGCATGATGAATGGAGATGTTCGACTAATTACCACCAATGCGATAGGTTGGCACCATAGTAATACTCAACCTAGATATCATGATAGGTATGCTCATAGTCAGTAGACTTTAAGAACCCACAGGTAACATACAAACTTATGGGGAGCCCGATTAGCCAACAATAGAGGGTGGAGATAGAGTGGAGCAATATGTAGAAAAGAAACTATTGTAACCACAACCACTGCTACCTGAGACGGAAGATGCAACACTAGAGTTGGATAGTTTAAGGGCCCTAGAGTTAGGATGCAACACCTAACTTAACTAAAAATAGCACTATTAGAGAGATGGGTGTCCTAGCTTCTAGGTACTCAAAAGGTCTAGCTTATTAAGCTAGTAGGATGACTCAAGACTATGGTTGAGCGAATAGGAAGACTCGAGAATATAGTTGGGTGGATTGGAAAGTTAATGTTATTAAAGGTGAGTAGTCTAAACATAGATTTCCAGCCTCCACCATTTATGAGGGCACTTCCTTAGTAGCCCCTCCATTGGTACAAGATTATCATCCCAAGGACCCTCCTTTGTTGGACCAGCCTGGATCTCATAATAAGAGAGATGTTTAATTTTTGCATAATCTTTCTTTTTCTTTATTAATTGTGTATTTCTTATTTTCTTTTATCTAACATTATAGTTAATAATATTTTTGTTTCATATTTGTGTGTTATTTTTATTTTCTCTTTATGTTTTTATCCCTTTTCCATTTATGTTTTACAAGTATGTTAGTCTAATATTGGATGGATTAGAATTAGAAAATCGTCCTATTCAGGAAAGTATCAGTTAACCTCTCATCTATTCTATATACTTATATTGTGTACATTTAGTATAATGTACAACATTAAGTGTGGGGAAGGCATTAATTATTTGATTTTAATGATTTTCTTAAGCTTATTATAATCTTAGTTATTAAATTTTATTAACTGATATATTGACTTAATGGAAATCTATCCAGCATTACTTTACTTCATTATTTAATATTGATTTGAATTAGTATGCAAAAGGATGATAGTTAGAATAAACTTACTTTTATAAGTCATATTGTTATTAATCATTAAAATATTCAAGTTGAATGAAAATTACATATTATTTACACATATAAACCTATATTTTTTGTGAGCCTTTGATCCTAAGAACAAAATTTTCAAAACATTTTAAGCTTTTTTTCTCCTCTCGTTTATGTTATCAAGTGTAGTTGAATGGTTTTAGAAATTGCTTGTAAGGCCCCAGTATATACCCTAGAAGCATTATAATATGTCTGGGTGTATTAAGAAGTGAACGTAAAGAATTAAGCGTATCTAATCATAGTAAGGGACATAATGGAAATTAATTTAAAAGACAAGGGTAAATTGGTAATTTCTTCATTTATGCATGAACATGAATAATTACATGTGAGTTATGGACTATAATGAAACCAATTGATGAATTTATATGCCAATGTTAGAATAAAATGAAGAATAAGGACCAAATGTGTAATTTAGCCAAAAATCAACATATGGACCATCGAGATTGAAACATGTGTGGAAGACTAGAAACTTCTTGAAGAGGAGAGTAGAAGAGTGGGGAGAGGGACGTATATGGAGTGTTTTAACTCCATAATTTTCTCTTCTCATCTCCTCTCCATTCCATCCCCTTAATCACATCATTTTGAATAAGGAATTAAGCTTATCCTAGGTGAAAATCAAGGTAAAAGTTTATGGTTTTTCTTCTCATCTTCATCTTTCTTGCTTTGCTCATGAAGATCAAGAATTGTAAGGTTGGATATGGGATTGAGATATCTATTTGTGGTGTTCTAGTTGGTGAATCAAGCAAAGCCAAAGGGGAAGAGAAGGAAGAGTACTAAAAGAGGAGCTAATTGGCAAATTTCAAGGTTTGGGACTCCATTTAGTTAATTTCTGCATTTGTGTCTATTTGAATGTGTAAAAAGATTGATTTGGGCATGGAATGGTTTTTGGAATGGTGATTTGGTGTTACTTTGCATGAATTGGTTGAATATGACAAGGGAGAGTCATGTTTAGTGAAATTTTGTCTTAGGTTCTCAGTTCAGTTGAACCAGTTCTATTGTTTGTTCCATAACTTGTCCAATTGACCTCCAAATTGAGTGATTCCAATTAGAAATGGAACTTAAGACATATAACTAAAAATACATAGAAGAGACCTGGACCTAATTCTGGCTGTATGATATTGGAAATTGAGATCGAAAATGATGACCTGATATTGCCCCTATATTAGAGCAGTGAATGTTTGGTGCTTATATCATAGCTGCTCCTATCATAACTTAGAATTCTAAATGACCTGATCTTTGCTGATATGGAAACTAAAGACATAGGGGAATAAATGTTTAGAAGACCTCAATGCCTAAATTAAATTTCTTCTATGTGAAAATTTCAGAGCAAGTGGAGGTTGTTGTGTGATTTGCTTATGGACTGATTTGTTTGTATATTTTTAGACCTACCGTGTGTTTAGCCCATTTTTCACTATTTTGAGTGCTTTGCTTCCATTTTTCTTTCACTGAATCATATTAGAACCTTTTATAATATTTATGAAAATTTGTAAACACCTAGAAATAAATGAAATATAACTTACCATATGTGAATTGGGTGAGTAAACACTAAAACTTAAGATTGAACGTAATGCATGCTAAAGAAAATTTTTATGTACATAGATGATTTATATGTATATTGATTGTTTATATGTGTATAGTATGATTATACAAGTGTGTGATTTTGATACCCTCCTAATGGTGATAAGTTATAACTTGTATGTATGAACTTAAAAATAGATTTTATGATTCAAATGAATATCATATGACTCGTCAATATGTTAATCATAAATGGTAAATGATGAAAGGAGAATGTTACAATGCCTGCTTCATTATCTTAGTGATGGATAGATAGGCATGCCTATTGGGTTACAGTGCAACTGCTGGAGTTTGACACCACTAGTGTCTTCCTTTCGAGACTACAATGTCTCTACAGTTCGATACCTTTGGATATCTATAGCTTAATACCTTTGGGTATCTATAGTTCAATGCCTTCGGGTATCCATAGTTTGATATCTTTGGATATCCATAGCTCCCATTATCCACACCCACAGGAAATGTGTAGGTTTAACACAGAAAGAAAATTTAACAGTCATAAATGAGAGATACAATATGACAACATGAATAATTTGTTTTGATGAGCTTTGATTATCAATATTTGGCTTATAAATGTGCATTTTGGTATATGGATAATATATTGAAGCATATTTGCATTCTATACTCTGCTTAGTTATGCCATCATTGTTTACATGAGTTTATGATATTCATGAATGTATGTGTGATTGGTGAATGATTGTCGTGAGTGGTCATCCAAACTAAGTGTTTCCCCACTAAGCTTTCAAGCTTAACACATTTGTTAATCCATGTAGGTCCAAGTAATAGGAGTAAGGCATAGGGATCATCTACAGGGACTAAGGCCAGCCGTTGGAAGTAAAAGTGTCTTTGGGTGTCTTTTGATTAAATAATGGTTGTATATGTAATGAAGGAAATTGTAGTTTCTTAAAAGTTTGTAATTAAGAATTTAAGTTGTTTGTAATATCTATTTTGGATTACCATATTAATGTAATGATGTAATACTAATTTTAAATGATATTGTTAAGGGATATGAAATTTTATAATATGTACATGTACAACATTGAATAGAATTATATGCTATGAATGTTTGTACAGGAATTTTGTGTGCCATATGTGTGGGTGATTGTAGGTTCTGTATAGGGGTGTTACATTTTGTGGTATCAAAGCCTACAGTTTAGGCAGTTCTGACTAATAAGAGTCTAGTAATGTGTGATATGGTTTGGTGTTGTGTTGGCCTAATATGGATGTCCCCATATTCTTATAAATTATAGAGATGGAAATATCTCATGAAGTAGAGGAGGAGTTAACTAATAGTGTGGTTAGGGAGAGACCAATCAGTTTTGGGTCCTCTTGGGCCTCCAAGGGATAAAGTATCGATACCATTAGTACCTAGGGAAATGTTTCTAAAGCTCCCCCATGATATGTTTTGATTGGGTGCCATGTGTGTGGGTGGTTATAGGTTGTGTATATGGGGTGTTATATTGCTTTTATTATGAATATTGAGAGACTACAACTGTTAAATTAGCATTGAAATAAGGAAGGCATTTAGATTCAACACTTTTTTTGGTCTATTTTTTTATAATTACCTTACCTTATTTTATCCTTTAGGAATAGCCAAGTTGAGCCTTAGCCTTTTTTATTAATTTTAACCACATTATTAACTGTACTCCTATTTTTCTTTAAAGCCTTTTTTGTTGTTTTAAACCCTAAATGTTATTTACATTATTTGAATGATTGAAACTTGAAATTATGAAATGTTCAATATTCCTTTAATAGTGGTACACGATGATGCTCGAAATTTGATTGATCTAAAAAAAATTTGCGAGTATAGAAAAATTGTGAATAAGTGTATGGTACCAATGTTTTTATGATGAAGGACCTATGTATATTGTGAACAAGTTTCTTGAAATGTTTCTTTTGTAAATTTCCTTCAAATCAACCCTTTTTTATCATCCCAATCATATCGTACTTAAGCCCCATTACAACCATATAAAGACCTTTGAATTTTTGCTTCTAGTTTAGATATGAGTGGAGGAGATGTGATAATATTACAAGCCTATGGTAAGAGTTCTACTATGCATTGATTTAAGAGTTTGATACTTTTTACCCTAAACACATGAGTGCCTTGAGTGAAATCCTGGTGAGGGTGTAAAGGTTTATGGTTTTGATTTCACTAAGGTTATTGATGTGATTACAAATAATATTGACTTAGGAAGTTATTTTTAGGATAACTTGAAACAAAGTGTATGTTAATTTGATTAATATGATGCGGTGATTTATATTATATGTAGGGACAGGTTGAGATTAATAAAGGATAGATGTTGTAAGATTTATAATTTTGATTATGATTTTCTTGAGGACAAGCAAAAGCTTAAATGTGGGAATGTTTGATAGATGTATATTTGACTATATTTATACACCCGCATTTGATGTATTTTGTTGATATTTTGTAGTTTTATTGTATATTCGGTACCTAATTCGCTTCAAGTGCATTTTTAGGTAATAATTGCCTTTATGGACCAAAAGGAGAAGAATTCAAATAAAAACATGACATAAAACAAAGTTGTGAAGCAAATGAGAGATACATGGTCGTGTTTATACCCGTGTAAGTCTCACAACCTGTGCAAAATTGTGAATTATGGAGATTTTAGAATATACATGATTTAGTGCACACTCATGTATCATACTGTGTATGTCCTAAAATCCCTAAAAATTACTATAAAAGGGCAATAACAAAGGCAAATAGGGAGAGCAGACGTTTGGAGTAGATTCCAGATGTGAAGAACGTACATAAGCCAATATATTGATCTAAGAATATAGATAACGTGAAGAATTCATCAATAGATCCAATAGATTACAACATCAAACCTTAACTTGCAAAAACATTCAATAAAAGAGAAAGGGAGATTTAGAATTATAGTTCCTTTGTTGTTTATTTGTTTTTCTTCCTGTTTATCTTTGATTTCATTCTCTATTATATGTAATTAAACGTATTTAGTGCCTAGGTGTGATGAACCCTAGTTGGGATAACAATATTTCTTGATTCTTTTATTTAATGCAATTATTTTGATTGATCTATTGTGATTTAATTATGTGTTTTATGCATGTGCTAATAGCTCTAAATTATTATTACATAATTTGATTTCATAACATAGAAATTTAAAAATATGGAGCATGAATAGATCTACCATAGTTGAAAGAAGTTAATTGTAAGCCTAGAGATAAGTCGACATAAATCCTTTAGATTAGGGTAAAACCTAATAACAAAATTCACAAATCGATAAAGCAATCCTAAAAACTTTAACCAGAATGGTTTCGGTTAATAAACCTATGGATTAGTTCTTAGTAGTCTCGAGAGAGTTACTAACATAAGATAGGAATTTACGAGGTTTAATAGTTAATAAAACAATTGCATGATAAAAGGTTAATTAATGACCTTTGGGGGGATTCATCACCTAGATACTAATCTTTGATATTTTGTTTTGTAAGCGATGTCGTTTGTTCTTTGTTCATTATTGTTTCCTATTTTATTTTATTTTTAAGTATTATTTTTAATTAAAAATCCAATATTCAATTCATAGGTTAGATAATATGAGAAAGGTAATTACTAGTAATCAATGTCTTCATGGGATCGACCCGTACTTACCTGTGCTAGCTACAGCTACATCGTACACTTCCAATTAATTCAAATATTGACAAACTAAAATTAGTCAATCAGATGGATTTTTACTTGCTGCATTATGAATGAATGTTTTGATTGTTGATTTGGATGAAAGTGCTTAGAATTTTTCACATATAAGAGTAAACTATGAGGTTTTGAGCCTATAAGCATCTATTATCATTATATTATGTTTTGTTTCATTTTCTATGTGAACATCATGCATAGCTAGATGATCTTAGAACTTCCTTTTTATTATGTATATTGAGACCACATATTTAGATTATAGGCATTAAGATAAAACAAGGCACATAGATTACACCTTTGTTGAGCCCTTTTCTTTAATTTTACCATACCTTATTTTTATCCCTTAAATGTAACAAATTTGAGCCTTATCCTTTTCTTTGGATTATTTTTAATTATTTTACAAACCGATAACCATTTTTATTGTTAGCACAATACTTATTTTTTCAGCTTAAGGGATTGTGCTTACTTGATTGTATAAGAATTTGATTGGGAAAAAAAAATCAAGAATGTGGAAAGGTGTTAGTTTATGTATTTAAGGTTATATCTTCTCATTTGTTATGTATCAATGTTTTGTATATTCTCCTTGTAAGTTCAAGAAATAAATTTAGAAATATCTTAAACTGAGTTTAGTAAAAAAAAGGTTAAAATGTATTTTTTTAAAAATTGTTTTAGTTTAAGAAGGAGAAAGAGAAGATAACTAATTTTATTTAAGATTGTTTTGCATCTTACTTACATTCAATTTAGAGATTTGGGCTTGATTGAATCATATTTTTGTATAATCTTGTTTATGTAATTTCTTTCCTTTCTATTAACAAAAACTTTTACCCTCACCATACCTTTACCTAAACCTCATTATACCTTAATTTGAGGACGTTTTAATTTTTTTCCTTTAGTTTATTACATAATGGTGGAGATGTGATATATTAGTAAACCTATGGTTAAGACCCCTCTATATATTGATTGAAGAGTTCCATTGATTTTTACCTTAAACATAAGTGAATCGAGTAAATATTTTATATAAGAGTACTAAATCTTATAATACTTAATTTGATAAATGTTGTCAAGATATCATTTATGGCATTTTTTGTGGAAATTTAATCTATGATCGTTTGATTCTAATTGTATTTTATGTTGATTCTTAAGGCGTGATATTGGAAGTATGAACAAATAGCTTAAGATGGAGGAAGGTGGATATTTAGAAGGGTTGATGAATTTGAAGTATTATCTGCTTATGGCCAAACAAATGCCTAAGTGTTAGGAAGTTTATAAGTGTTAGGCTCCGTTTTCGAAGCCCAACAATCGATCCGGAGTCATAAAGCGTGAACATATCACCCTATAGGGTTATTTCAATTAACCCTCATTTGCCATCATCAGTTCATCTTCATTCTCATAACATCCCAAAAATTTCCTCACAATTTGTTCGATGGCGTGCCCATACAAATCAATCACCATAATCAAACTCATTTCTCCTAATTCAGAACAGATTTAGGGAAACTTCAAACTTAAATTTTAATTTGACTTCTTCAAAGAAATTGTGGCTCCAAGCTTCTAGTTTGTTTTGAAGCAAGAACCATCTTAATCGGAGCTTTATAGGTCAAGATATACTTAAAAATCCAAAGTATATTCATAACCTAGTTATGCTCTTCCAACCTATCCCTCATTTTCTTTCCATAAATCATTTTCAATTTAACACCAAAACCTATGAATTTTTGTATAAAGGTAGAAAAACGTGCTAGGAATCCAATGCTTGAAGAACCACTTAATTTGGAGGTCGGACGAAGAAGTTATGGCCAAAAGAATCCAATATGTTTATATTCTTACTCATATTGTACATGTCTTGGTGCAATTGCTATAACTTTGCTACATATGTCAGATTGATTTTGTTTTTTGACCATTGGAAAAAGAATTTTGAGATCTACAACCTTTATGAAGACCTTGAAGCAAGATTCTGCCTCTAAAAGGGTCAAAATCACGATTTACTGTAGCTATCCCGTGAATGTTCGTTTAACGGACATAGACTAGCTTAGAAGCCATTTTTCACCCGAGAAGGTCCGTTTAATGGACATCCATGTCCGTTTAACGAACATGCACTGGGCTGGGGGCACTTTTTCACCCAAAATGGTCCATTTAACGGACCTAATGTCTGTCTAACGGACATATGTCACCCAAAACTTCCTTCAAAGCCTCTCAAATGGTTCCTACATCCAATCTAACATCGTATTCACTCATAATCTTCCCAAATTCAACTCTTCTAATGTAATATCACTCTTTAAACATTCAATTACCAATTTGAGTGCATTAAACTCCCAAACCTCAATTCAAATAACTCATAACATACACAAACTCTCATCATGCTCCATGGCTGTCATATTTATACCTCCTATGCAGCATCATCTCTTATAATGCTCATATCTCTCAACTCCGATACCCAAAATTTACGTACTTTATAGCGTTGAAAAGATAAAAGGATAAACTACAATTTTCATGAAGATCACTTTGTCCAATTCAGCCTATATTAATCCATATTTTTCCCTGAAGTCAGTAACACAATTTCTATACCTATGAAAGCTTGCAAAATGCAATATCTCTTCGTATCAATTC
>JAOSBP010000204.1:12211347-12223132 GCA_027563825.1 Erythroxylum mucronatum
TATCAACTTAATTTGCATTTTTGACAATTAGGCTAGCTTAAACCTTTTTCGTTAGGTTCCAATTAAGTGAGACGACTCGAAATTGCATCATATATTGCAATCCTTGGAATTTAAATTTTTGACTCGGTTTCCAAAGGATTGATCTTAAGATCGAACAACGGAGCCGATCAATTGTGCACAACTTTTTCAGCACGTAAAATTTTTGAATTCTTGACCTTTCAAGGTTATTTTTGGAACCAAAAATAAGTGGGAAAACTCTAAAAAGAACCCTAGAAGCCTCAAGAAATATTTAAGGAAACGAAAACAACAAAAAGGAGGTTGTACATCATAAACAAACATATTAAAGTGGAGACATCAAGATCAACTCCGGTATTTCCAAAATTTCTAGATCAAGACATAAAGTTGTTTTCTTTCTTTTTTCTTCTTATATTTCATTGTCTTGGATGTTAATTATCTTTAGGATTCTTTCAAATCTAATTGAATAGTTAATAGTAGTTTTGTGAATTGAGAGGTTGCAATTTTATTATTATCTATTCAAGTTGGGATTACTTGATTAGATCTCAAGAGAAGGTAATCAAAATCTTAGGATATCTACAGTCAGGCATAATTAAATTAAGAGGATAAAGGGAAGACAAATCAAGGATAGAATAACTCTTATGTTTCCATTATTGATTAATGTTATTCTTATTTCTAGCATCAATTATTCCATTGTTTAGTTTTATTAGTTTATTTCAATTTCAGCTAATTTATTTTAATTCAATTCATCCAATCTTTTATTACCTTATATAAAATGCATTTAAGTTGTTAGGTGACTAATCAATCCTTAAGAGAACAATACCTTTTATATTACAAGCTATGATCTGTATATTTACAGTACGAAAGTTTTTAATATAAAATTCCAACAACATCTAGCATTAAATTGGGGGTAATAAAGTTTGAAAAGGGAACAATAAAAATTATGATACCTGAGACAACTAGCATAGATTAGGATTGATAGAGGCGGAAGCATGATTCACTAATTTTGGATTTTGAGCCGAAGGAAGATTGGCTCATGAGATTAGGTAGCAGGCGGAATACAAGGTTGGAGTTTAAAGAGAGTGAAGAAGAGTTAGTTGTTGAAGCGTGCTCTATTGCCATAAAAGGGAAGGAAGTTGTTATAAGGTTATTGAAAGAGTTCTTGCTTAAGTTCATTACTAAAAAAGGCAACAAAATTTTGAAAATTTGAACACGAAAGGAACTCATGCAAGCACAAGCTACAGTCAGGCATTGGTTACTTGATTGGACCACAATCTTAGTTTTTAATTCTAGTATTTACTCAAATAATGTGATTATATTTAGGGAGTTAATTTCTTCTTGAAATGATCAAATCAATTAATAATTAAAATGTCATATTCATAGTAATAAAATAATTATCATTTAATTTAAGTTAATTGACAGAAATATTAACATAATAAAATTTAAATAAGTTCAGATCAATGATAGTGATAAATTCATGTGTTATCGTTTAGACAACATAACGAAATACGAGATAAAAACTACTGGAGAGCGTGGATCCACGCACTATGATTACGGGTGGATTACTGGATTACGTTGTCCGCTGAAGCAGTGGCCCACCACCACACACTATTAATGCCCGTCCCGACAGTTTCCGGCCCAAGCCTCTTGTTACGACGTCTACTGCTTTTTAAAATTAGCGGTAATTAAAGAAAAGTAAGATAATCAAAAACCCTTTTGCTCTAGTTTTGGGTTGATTCCTACACTGATTCAAATCCTCACGGGAAGGTAATATCTTTCTGTCAATGTCGATCTGATATTTCTGTTTCCTATCTGAATTTTTGATGTTTTGTTTTGACTATTGCCTTCTTCTGTTGACTTAATTTGGATAATGAAGTTCCCTAGTTTTTTGGATTTTGTTAAGTTTCTGATGATATATTCTTCACCCAGCTTGCGTTTGCTTCAGATTTTCTTGTGCATCTTGTTGTACGCTGTTAATTTTTGCATTATATGATTGCTTTTTTACTTTTCCTATCGCTCCAATGTGACCTTGCACTTTTGTTTTCTTTTTGGTTCGTCTAGTGGTGTTTTATCGTTCAACAACACAAACAAGTGTATCAATGGGGTCTAGCTCAACCGAAACTCTCCCCTCAATGCAGGTAAGGTTGGACATATGTGTGTTTATTTCTTTATATTGATACTTGTGGTCTAACATTTGTTTTTGGTTCATAGAACCTATATCGATCCTGCTGGAGAGTTTAATTGCTCCAGCTTTTCCATTTATCCTTTCGAGTTTTGTGATATTGGTCTTTGATTTTCTGCAAGACTTTTTGGTTATTAGGTCCATCTTGGCACTTCTGGATTGGGTTGCCTTCTTCTTCTTCTTCTTCTTTTTCTGTTTTTGAAAAAATGAATTATTGTATGTTGCTCATTTATTTACTCTCTCTCGTTTCTTGTATTTTGTCATATGTAAATGACTAGTTGTCGGGAAATGGAAGTACTTGAAACATGCCATGGTGACACTTTCTTCCGTTGGGTCTTGTTTCTATAAATGAACATCATACCTATATTTTATTTTCTGTATATTGTGTCAGGGTCATTTTTTTTACAACTGGACTTTTGTAACTAAGGGTGATTAGTAGTCATGTTGTAGTTTTACATTAAAGTATTTATTCTTTGCAGGAAATTATGCTGGAGTTTCGTGCTGGTAAAATGGTTTTTGAAGGGAAAAGGGTCATTCCTGACACGCGAAAGGGGCTTGTTCGCATAGGAAGGGTAGTTGGTCCTTCTTCTTCCAAGTGTTCCTGCTGGAATTACTGAAAACAGCTGTTTCATTAATCAGTGTTATGTTATTTTTCAGAAGCATTTGTATATAAATAGATGTAAATGTATGTGAACTATATCTTGATTCATCTTTTCAAATTAATGTCCTTACTCTTTTTGCGCGTTTCAGGGTGAGGAGGGATTGGTCCATTTTCTGTGGCTAGATCGCAGTAAAAATGTTGTGGAAGATGTATCCTTTTTTCCTTTCCCAAATATCAACATGATTTCAGTTGCAACCAGTTATAATGCTTAACGGCTGAACAATAAAGTTTATAGTGGTGGCTTTTGGATTTTATGTTGCATATCATATTTTAAACTTTTTTTTTTCAGTTTCAACTCCTAATTGTTTGAACGAACTAGAAATTGACTGGTCATTGTTTTGTGCTATGTGTCATGTAATTTTAGTTTGTGATAACTCTTGGTTTAACTTGACAAGCTGTTTTATAGGATCAGATAATTTTTCCGGATGAAGCAGTTTTTGAGAAGGTAACATTTAAGGTTTACAACTTTGTACGTTGGGAAGTTTTGGGTCTTGCAGTTGATGTTTGTGCTGTCGTATTTGTTTTGCTCAGGTTAACCAAGCGTCTGGGAGGGTTTACATCTTGAAGTTCAGCACAGATGACCGCAAATTTTTCTTTTGGATGCAAGTGAGGTTTAGTTGCCTTGTGTTTTTTGACAATCGCGTTTAACATAAATTTGTTGATGATAGATTTGGGTTTTTCATATTTTGATAGGAGCCAAAGGAGGAAGATGACTGGCAATTATGTAGCTCTGTCAACTATTTTATTAATCGGCCACTAGGTAAATTTATGTTCCATTTGAGTTTTCACAATTCTACTACCTATCATGTATTATTTTTTGCAAAGTACCATAAATTTTCCAATTTATTATGTTCCTAAATCTTCTTTTTGCATCCTTTTTAATTCTTCAAGCTACGTTATCTTCAGTTTTTCTACACACATCTTGTTGGTTCCCATTTAAGGATAGCAAGAGACTTTGAGCTTTGCTTGGCCTAGTCCAAGCCGAAGTCAATAGTTTTGGCTCAAGTTGATAGGGTTTCAGGCTCGACTCGGGCCCTTTTTTGGGCTTCGATGTGAGCTCAGGCTCGATCTTCACGTCCTGAAGTCCAAACTTCTTTCATATACAGCATCATTTTGTACGTGTAACAAAACTACATTGTTTTGTGTATTGTTGAAATGTCGTTTTATATATAGAACAAAACGATGTTGTTTTGTTTATTGATGAATAGTGATTTTTGGGCCTGTCAAAGACCGAACGAGCTGGGGTTTGGGCCTGTAAACCCTGATAGAGCTTGGGTTTGGGCCGAATACTCATATCATTCCTTGAAATACAGCTACACCTTTTGTTGATTTATCCACATCTTTCTTACCCAAGTTATTTCAACTATTTGCTACCAATATCCTTATTACCTTTGATCTTCAATAATTCAAAAATAGCAGCTTGCCTATAATTCAACAGCTTTTGCTTGTGCTATTAATTCATTTATTGAGTTTCTCTGCAAATTTGGATGACAATTATCTTACAGAGTTCCTGGCTGAAGAAGACGCTGATGTTTCTGCATCTCTACCAATTTCTGAAGACATGCTTGAGGATGATGTTTCATCAAGGTATTAATGTTCTATCATAAAAACACAATTCCAATCTGCCTATCCTTTAAGCATCTCTCTCCAACCCAAGCTCACCTCTACCCCTGCATCTACAAACCCCCAAAAGAAAGAGGAAAAAGATGCAAGACACACTTGTACCCTCTGTCGGATTTTGTTAACATGTATTGGTATTCTCTGTTTTTCTGTTTTCTGGTCAGTTTTGCTTCTTAATGGACATTTTGATGTGAGCATGACCAATTTTACCCCCTTTGACTTAATTTATATGTGTATGTATATGTATTGCTTGGCATTGATGCCATCATCCTGATTTATTTTTCTTTTATTACTTACAGAGCTGGAAACTTTGTTCTCCCAAATCTTGGAACAGAAGTAATTAGTGATGTGACATCCTCATCGGGACCAGTCAAAATGGAAGACCTGCAAAGGATTTTGAGTAATATTGAACCTGGAGGTATCATGATTTCTGCTTAGAGAATTCTGTCACAATAGTAATCTTGATCTATATTGTTCTGTTATTTGACTTTCTCCGATGTATATGTTACAGACACTGCTGGAGATCAAGATGCAGGTACTTATTTAGTCTATTCATATATCTTAGTAGTTGTCTGTGATGGTTTCTGCATAAAATTCATAACTAATAAAATCTCCAAAGCGAGCTTTGAGGTGTATCTTGATGGGTATTTTTCTATTTTGGTACCATGTTTTAACTGCAGGGTCTTACATGCACTTTTGGGTTTATAAGCTATTGGTATGTTCTTTGTAGGTCAAAATATGGGGAAATCTGTCAGATAACTGATCTAGGCATGGCCTTGTCTTACCTAGGTGATATTGACAACAAAAAATTTCTGTTCATAGAGTGAAAAATACTAGATGACAATAGAGAGTAAAATTTGGTTCATTGTTTCCGTGATTCGTAAATATTAAGGGGTCCTAGCACATAAGATATAAGCTCAAACATAGAATTTCTGATTCTCCTCATCTCTTTTTTTATTTTGTCCCTTTGATTGTTCTATTTTTTGGTTTATTCTCTATCTTCTCTCTTGTTAAATTGCTGGATTCTTATAGCTTTCTCTAAGCGTCAATAAAGTTTTCTAGATCTGTAGACATACAATTCAGGTCTCCAAAAGACTAGTGTTCTTCCTTCGTCATTTATGTTTTTCTTTGCCTTTTGTGTTTATGTCATCTTCAAAGTCACATATTGTGTAAGAAATATTTTAGTCATTTACTTGGTCTGTTACAAATATTTCCATTCATGTGAGATTTCCCTCCTTTTTCTAGGCTTGGGACTGGGTGACGTCTTGAGAGCTGATCTGATTTTGCCATTGATTGAGACGTTGCCACTGCAAGAAAGATTAGTGTCATATTTGCCTGAGGTATTAAACAGTATTGTATATGAATTTTCCTTTATTTTTCAGTGCATTTTGAAGAACTATGTGGTTGCAGGGTCAGTGGACTCCAGATGATATTTTAGAGTTGCTACAGAGCCCACCATTCCGTCAGCAAGTTGATTCTTTCACTTATGTAAGATGGGAAAATAGACGCCTGTGTTTTATTCCCTTATCTCGACATTTTAATTTTTCCCCGTTTAATGAGGCTAACAATTTGAGAGTGGTTTCTAGGTTCTCCGAACAGGGCAAATTGATTTGACTCAATTTGGCATTGATCCTAGCAAATGTAAGTGGCCTGTACGATACTTTTGTATTATGTCTTCTGCATAAATTTATTGTGTTACCTTGAGCTGTTTTGCAGACTAGAACTCATTCAGACTTTATGTTAATTCATTAGCCAATTAATGTAGTAGGCAAGTTACAGTTGAGAACACGAGGAGTAAAAAGTGTGATTTCATCTCCTAAATGATTCAATTTGAAATGTTTGTAAATGGAAATGGTAAGAAGAAAGGGAATAAAGAATGACCAAACACGTTCTACTGAGCTCTACACCATTGCTTATTAGCAGAGGCTTTTGTGATCTTGTTGTGAAGCCTTTAACGTGGAAATGGTACTAACACTGACAAGTTTTGGGATGTTGCAGACAAGTTCACTGTTCTGTCTTTCCTGGAGGCACTTGAAGATTCAGTTTCCAAAACACCCGAGGAATTGAGGCAAGATGACAAGAGCTTACAATCTCATTCTTGTAACCAAAATGAACCCATGGATGAGAGCAGGTAGTGAAAGCATTTCTTGTTCAAATTTTCGAGTTACGCCTAAAATACCATGTTTTATTTTTCAATTTTAGATTATGATTATTTTGGGTAGCTTTCAAATTGTTTAAAACAGAAAATTGGTTGGCAGTAATCATGATTATGTCATTTGATTATAGACGGGTGAATTAGGAAAGGTAAAACAAATGCTTACTTTGTGTTGTATCTGTAGCACTCACATTTTGGGAAGGAGTTTCTTGATGTTAGTGGTTCTAACTTCTAATACGCAAGAGTGGTTGCATAAATATGATTAATTGTTTGCATTCGTAATCCATAACCTAGTTTGAAGCAATATGCTTCAGTATTGACCAAAATGTTTGGGGAAGAGGATCCCATAAGAGAGTTTCAACACTCGAAGCAAACAAGAACAATCAGGGAGCACTGTGGTTGGCAGATTTTTATGTTTTTATAGGTCGTCTGTCTTTGAATCTTCACCCGTATGGCTTTTCCATAGTGGACTTAAAACTCGGTGTAAATCACTTGTTAAAACAACTTTATGTGCTAGCGAAGAAGCAAGCCTAAGACTCATTCTAAATCACTTGCTAAGACAACTTTATGTGCTAGCGACGAAACAAGTCATAGATGCTCCACTTATTTAAATTCCAACGCTGGTCTGATTTAACATTAATGATTCCTGTTGCACTTTGCCTACCTCAATCATCAACTTCAGCTAAACCTCTGGATAACAAATTTCAATTTCACCTTTTTTGAAAGGCATTTACGGCACATTAGCAATCAGGATTTTTATGAGAAGAGAGGTAAGGAATTGTGTTTATGTTGTAAAGAAAAACAGTTTTCAAATAATAAAATGTGATCGTAAAGGAAGAAGATGATGAACAATTTGTTTGAAAAAAGAATTGATTGTACGTACGTGTTATCAAATACGTTGTTATTCATCACTATCTCATCCAGCAGTAAGCTTAAGGCCACAACGTTAATATTCATTCATTCAAATTGATCTCCTTTTGTTCATTCTTTTTTCCATTTTAATGCAATATTAAACTAGCCTTTCAAAGTCTTTTTTTTTCAAAGAAAATAATTCGAGTTCTTACAAAGCAAGAAACAAAGGTAAGAGTAGCTGAAACTACCAGCTAAAGAAGAAAATAGTCGTTTAACAAAACATCATAACAGCATAACCGTGGTTACAAATGTTCAATGTTGTTTGGATGAAGAGTTTATAATGTAATACAGTGTAAAGTTGTTTGTTATTTTACATTCTATCTTAAATTCCTCTAAATCGAAGATTTTTTACTTTTAATGTTTATGATGTAATGTGATGTAATAAGAAACCCTTATTTTTCATCTCATTTCATTGTAAGCCCTTATCCTTCCATTAATAAACCTCCAACTAAACATACCCTAAGATTAAACTATTTAGCATCCTAAGTCCTTAGATCTTAAACTCTATATAAAAATTGCCACTATTGGTAAAAACAATTTAACTAAAATAAAATCAATTAACAACTAACAATGATCATCATAAATCATTTTAAAAAAATGATAAAAGACATTTTTTTGTTGTTTAAGAAATTTTTAAAAATTTTCCAAAAAATCTTTAATTTTTAGCATTTTAGAAAATTTCTCTCTTAAATTTTGGTTGAAAAATAACGAAATATATCCACTGTAAACATCACTTTTGTGTTTAATTGTGTTTAATCAAATGTTGTTTACGTAACGATTTAACTCAAGTGTTAAACTTAAACTAAATTAATTTAATTAGAATCAAATTAATAATTTATTATAATTATATTAAATTATTAACTTAAACCAAATTCAATTGATTGAAGTCTAAGTCTAAGAATTAAGTTAAATTATCATAGTAGTAACACTTGATTAGTCTATATTTAATATTTTTTTTAAAACTAAATTCTAAGCGAAGGGGGTGATAATTTTAAAGATTATGTAGTTTTTTTGATGTTTCTTAACAACATAAGACGTATATGTATACCAACTACTACCTACGTATGTCATTGCATCTTATCCGAGCACATAACACAAAATGAACACAACAATTAAGTATCCACCTTTTGCCCCAGTTATATTGAAACCACGTCATATATTAACAAATAGTCATAAATGACTATTTAAAGCTTATTTATCATAACTTAAAATATGAAACATCAGCATTCACACGTCACAGTCCAATTACGTACACACCACGACTGAGAAAACAATGCAAAGTCATCCACTTTATTATAGCAGCTAGCACGTCATAAATTAAATACACCAACTCATCTAGCGTATTAGAAAACTATGCGACACGCTTAAATAGCCATCAAGTATTCAGAATGCTAAATCTATCACACCGAGATCATTATCCAAATCAAAACATAAACCATCACCGTTAATCATATGCACATGCCATTGATATGATGTCCCAAGATCATGATATCATATTTTATTTTCAAAATAATATATAAAAATATCACAAATAGAGTCATTACAACCCCCTTTAAAGGGGTAAATGCCCCATCGATCATCTACTTTACTATATTCCAAATTTAAGAGTTTCAATAAATCCCACACAATAATTTGCCTTAATAAAGTTCTCTAAAATTATATTAGGACAAAGTCAATTTTGATCTAATAAATATAATTTATAAAATTAAAATATTTTTATTTAATTTTAAATTATTTAACCAACATCACAATTGAACTATATGAGTTACCATATTTTGAAGTCAATGTATGCTTTTTTTTTAATATTAGAAATGCTATCAAATTGATCCTTTTTAATATAAGTAATTAAACAATTATTGATCCAAGATCCTCCCATTTGATCTTGTAATTAATTCTTCACAAATGTCATAGTAGAAAATACTCTTTCAACTCATGCTACTGTAATTGATAATACCAAAGTCAAGAATACACGTCTCTTTATAGCAATTTTCAAGAAAGATCACTAATATCTCTCAAATATGTGAACCCTTCTCTAGATCTTATAACAATAATGTAAGTTCCAAGTTGATTATTGAGAAGAAAAAGTTCAATTTTAGAAAAAGTCTTGAGTAAGGCTAATTAATTTTTGATTATTAAAAGTAGTAATAGAACTATTAGGATTAGATAGGCAACACAAAACAATAGTGAAGAATTTACTTCTTCAAAGGAATTGTTAAGCTCTTCAAATTACAAGTCTTATATAATATAAAATAAATTAACTCTATAAGGATGCGAATTTGATAAATAATGATTATTATGTCGTGATTGACCTCAGGGTATAAATAAATAATCTATTTTTAGAACATTAGTATTGTTTTTTGATAAATTAGTAGATATAGTAAATCAAAAGAAAAAGAGTTCTGTACGAAACAAGAAACTGCCCAAGAAAGCAATTCTTACTGTTGAAACCACCTAATCAACCAGAAACATAGAACATACTTCAGCGGCAGCTGCCTAAAGGAATGAAACTAGGAAACTAACTCTGCACAACGCAGCATATAAAACTACAATCACAACCTAAACAAGCCTTCCACTCACGAAAATCCTTTAAAATCCTGAATGGAAAGCTATTTATAGAACCAGACAAGCACACTAACAAACTAAACCAGAAAAGTAATCCGTCATCCAAACAAAACCAAAAACTATCAAGGTGAATTCTTCACAGATTTAACCCTAAAAGGGCCTTGAACTGAAACTTCTGAACTGGAGTTGAATCTCCTATTTTGATGGGATTAGAGAATGTCTTCATTGCAATCAAAATGCCAAGGCTTTAAAGGAAAACCAGGAGGAGGAGGATAAACCCCCACCCTGCCCTGGATTGGATCCAAAACTTGCAAAACAAAACATTAGAGAAAAAGCTAAACATGTCATACCAACAACTACCTTCCCTCAATGTTTGAACTGAGATGTTCCATAACTTGAAAAACTACTTTGGTGTTAATGCTCCCAACATCTAAGGCTGTATCTTTAAAGGTTCGGTGGTTTCTCTCAGACCAAAGGTTATAAACAATAACAAAAAAAAGGATGATAAATAGGTTGAGGTCAATATTTCTGTGGTTTTGGGGATGGCTAAACCAATTAAGGACGCCTGAAAGATTTATCTGGTTAGGCAAATGGATCTGAAAATGGTTTAGCGAATGTAGTCACACTACTTTTGAGTAAGAACACTCAAAGAATAGATGATCAACATACTCATTATCCAAAAGGCACAAAGAGCAATAATTTGGGACATAAGAGAAGAGGAGTTTATCCCTTGTTTACAACTTATTTAGACAAGCTAGTCATAAGATAAAAGAGCACCTTGGACTAGATCTTTTATGCCAAACCAATTTATGCTAAGGAACAAGAAGATTGGGAGGTCTCAAAATAGTATGGGCTAACGCATTTGTATAGACTCTAGAGGAGCTAGCCAACCATTCCAATATGTCAAATAGAGAGCACAATGGTTGGTATAGCAAAGGATCCAGGGTGCGGATGGTCTCATTTATAGCCTCCTACCAGGTCCAAACATTGTTCCTGATAACTTCAGAAACTTTTGCACTTATAGGTAAATCCGATCCATTGATCAATCAGGAGGTCGAGAGATTCACAAGGATGCCTCTAGGATGCCAAGGATGTTAGACCTTGTTTTATTTGCTTAAATTGTTTAATTAGTTATTTATGTATTAATTGCTTAATTAGTTCTTTATGCTTGATTGATGGTTTAAATTTTTTAGAATTTGTCTTTAATCATAATTTGAGAGAAGGAATAGAAATTTAATTTGAATTGAAGTAGTTAGTGGGCGTAAGTTAGCATGGAACTAAGTGGTTAAGGGTTAGTTGGAGTCTTTAAAAGCCAACCAAGGGCATAGTTGGAAAGGGGCTTTAAGTGAGGGGCATAATGGGAAATGAAGAAGGAAAATAAAAAGACAAAATTTGAGAAGAGTAGTGGAGTTGTCGTGGAGCATAGGAAAAGAAGAGAGAAAATCGTGGGAGAAGAGAAAAGAAGGGAAGAAGAGAAGAAAAATCAAGAAAAACTAGGAAAAGTGGGAGATTTTCGTAGATCAAAGGAGAAATCAAGGTTCTAAGGTAAGTTTCATCATCTTCTCCTTGTCTTGTAAAGAAATGAGTTGTAGTTGTGAATAGAGAAAACCTAGTGAGAGAAAGTGTTGAGGAAGAAGAAGATGAATAGTGAATTCATAGGGCTTTTGGATTTTTCTTC
>JAOSBP010000204.1:12226894-12238254 GCA_027563825.1 Erythroxylum mucronatum
ATTCCCAAATTTAATGGAATGAATCCATTCCCTTGGAATTGAAAACCCCAAAGCAAACACTACTTTTTGCAATTATTTCATTCCTTCATTCCCAAACCCTCAAATCAAACGCCCCCTAAATTTTAACATTTTCAAAACATCCAAAACAGACCCTAGCGGATGAAAATTTAATAGGGTTAGCTCTCATCAGTTAAATGTCACATTAATACTAATGTGATATTTTCTATTTTTAAAATAAAAGTGGGCCCTATTATCTATGATAAGTGAGGCTTACAATCCCAAATATATAACAGTGGATCCCACTATCATATGAGAAATGAGACTCATTGTTGAAATGTATAAAAAAAAAGAGCCCTATTGCCACGTGGCAATGGGACTCAATATATCATTAGTTTAGAAAAAGCTAATTATTAAACAATAAGACTCAATTTTTATTTAAAAATATACAACTAATGTCATATCTATATTGACATGATATTACAGAGTTAATCCATTTCATCAATTTAAAGATTGTTCTGAACCTTTTGAAAACGTTTGGAGTCAATTAGAACATTTCAAAATATTAAGATTTAAGTTATATTTTATTGTAAACCTTAAATTTCAAAATGCACTTTCGGCTTATCTATAAATTCTCCCTCTATTATCTTTCCTCTATCTAGTTTTACTAATTTAATTGTCAGAGGCCAAATGACAGAAAAGACTCGTAACACTTAACTATGCATATTTGTTAAGAGGATCCTCCAAGCACATTCAATTTGCACTTCAAACCCGCTATGCTAGGCCTAACTCGATATCTTAACTTAGACTAATTAAGGTTCAAAGAATTTAAATTCTAAAAAATTATACCATATCATGGGGATAAATTATAGGTCATTATAACTAAAATGTTTTTAACTACTTAAATAATCTTGTTTATATCGATTAATAATAAAAAGAAATATGTTTGGACTCATTCATGCGGTTGATTATCAATTGATTTGTAATGTTTAAATATTTACGTTTGATCAGTTAATTTTGTATTGTTTATATTCACAGAACTAGTTTCTCAATAAAACTGAAATCCTTGTGTTGATAACAATCTCTTAAAGCCTTAAGAACAATCTTGCCAAACGTCCGGAAGATTGTAGGCCATCTTTCATTAATTTAGGCAATTTTGAGGGGTCGACAATCATTAAACTACTCCCTTCACAACAGCATGCTTCTCCATGTACTCAGGCTGTATCCTTTAATGTCTCAAAACCCTTAATACTCATTATTAGGCTGCAATCTTTTACAGCATGAGTTGATTCCCAGCAAACTGGGGTCAGGTGAACTTTGATTTACATTTGTAAATCAAAGAAAAAAGGTTGATGAATTAATTGGTACAGATTTTTCACTTAAGACTCCCCTATAGGAGGTCTTGAGTTCGAGTCACGCCAAAGGAGGAGAAATAAGCATGTTCCTATTGATGATCCTCTAGCTCCCTGGGTACAGTTTCTTGATCGGATTAATTACGGATGTCTCGCTTCCAGCGGCAGTGTGGAAGTTGGAGCTAATAGGAAACCTGAGGCTAATGGAAACCTGATACTGAGCAGGGGGAGGCCAGTGATCAATCATCAGCTGAACAATCAAATATGGGAAGACTCCTTGTGCGCATAAGTGTACAGGTTACGTAAAAACCTGAGAGATCTTTGAGTTTCAGATTTACATCCTCTAGGCTTTTGGGGTAGGGTTGTAGGGACTTAAAATTAGTCTAGTTAAGTTGGAATACCTGATGTAATTTTTTAAAAAAAGGTGGATGAACAGTAATTAAATAGTATGACAAGTACGAGTTTACCTGTCACTTAGTACTTTAACATCTACCACTCATGTGCGAACCTTAAGTTCAACCGACAATCTCTCTGCTCTTGGTATAATATAAAAGAGATTTGCATGAAACGATCTCGGTCTTATCAATAATCTGTTAGAATTACAAAGATGAAATCAGTTTTAAGAATGGGATTTTGTGACTTCATCCATACGTTTCAACTTTTCTTTTGACTCGCGATATATTGGGAGCAACAGCACAATCATTCAATTGCTGTCTCGCTTTCTGGGTGGGGCCACTATGATCTTCCATAAATAATCTGATGAATTCTCGCTGTCTCCCGTGGATTGAATGAAAACTCGTCACCTCATAAGTATTATGACCCAAACTCATCATGTTGATGAGTGTCATAACCTAATTTTGTATCTGCTTTAGGAATGAACCCCGAGTTGCATCTCTATCCATTCCCACTTATACCTCAAAGAAAAATGAAAGTACGCTTTCATTGTCACTAAACAAGTAGCAGCCTTTACGGTGTGAACTATTGGAATACATGAGAAAGTTGCAGTCATGAACAGTACAAACAAGAATCACGACTGCTCTCCCGCCCTTTTGTTCGCGGGCTAAAGAAAAAGGAAAGGTTCGTCCAAAATGTAAAGCTGCCAATGTTGATGTTGTTTACACTTGATGGGACAACTCAAGCCAACAACTCTTAAGTTTGTAGGATGAACAGTATGGAAGGAGAGAAGTTAAATAATTAAAATTGACCTTGACCATAAATATAGTTGACTCCAAGAGAAGCAAAAGAAGAAACTATTGCTCATAATATATGCTGTAGCAATTTCTTCTTCTTTACTTCTTAACAACCTTTTTGCCTGTCTTCTGCTTTTATATCTTTTCTTCCACCGAGTAGAAAAGCTGTCGAGAAAAGTAATAGATTAGCAAGGTGTTGCCTACTTTCCAAGTTAGTGATATCTAATTACAATTTTTATATGCCATGTATATCCTCATCACTACGTACTGGCCTTGCAATTGAAAATAAAAAGGTAAATGTGACTCCATGTGTGACCAATTAGGTTGATGTTAGGTTGGTAACATCATATATTATGGGGTGGCCATGTTTAAAAGCTTCCTTTGAAGTTTTTTAGGGACGCCAAGGGATACTCATCCATGAGTATCTGAAAATTTTATTTAAGCGAATACACGTTTAGATACAAAAAAATTCTACCCACTAAGTATGAATATAAAGTGTTTTATCCTAAATGAATGGAAATGTGTAAAAGCATGTATGATTAATATATTAATGTTACTTATGTTATAATACTGTATTATATTATACTTGCGCATATTAGTCACATGACATTAGAATTATTTCCATCGATGCATTTTTTTAACAAAATTTGCCCAAGTCTGAAGGGGTAAATATCGCAAAATTACCTAGACCTAATTAATGGGTAGGATTATAAAATAGTACAATATGCATGAGTTTGAACTTTGAAGATATGTTATGGATATTGCCATAACCAAACCTTTGCTTTCATGGAAGATAATGAATAGGTGGCCTGGTTGGTGACGATGCTTGTTATTTAATTGATAAATCTTTTCGTATCCCAATTATGAAATATTTTCTACTAGTAGTTTTATACACTTCATTTATGTAACTTCAATATGTGCCCAATACCCCGCAACTTATCTCAAGAGGCATAGAATCCCTCTTCCCATACATGATTTTAGAAAAGAAGACAAGGGAGAAATGACGTCTTGTACTCTTTAAGACCCTCTTTTATTAAACTAAAAAATATTGAAAAATATGGACTATCTCAAATTTGGCAAAAGAGAATATGGTCCAACAAGTTTCATCTAGCAGGCAAAAATAAGAATCCATTATTTTAAAAGCAATCACAGATTGTATTAAACTTTCTGATACACAAGATTCTTAGAAGAGGCGAGTGTAAAGCATATTTGTTTCTGTACCTTGACAAATAGTAACATAACTCAAGACGTAAGCTTTCAGGAGAGGGAAAACTTAGAGATAATGGAAAACACACAAACTAAGCTTCATTCAAACTTCTGACTATATGTTTACAACCTAAATTGAGTATGCTTACAACGAAAGAAGAGCCTTGCTTTTATAGGCGAAGCAAGGTAGGAAAGTAAATCTCTCAAGAGACACGCTCATTATAACTTTAAAAAAGAAAGTAACTTTAAAATACAATCACCACACCTTTAGCAAAACTACTTTGAAAAAGCAAACAACTTTTTAAAAAGCAAACAGTATGATAATAAGATAAAATCTTGTACAGTGATTTGTGGGCCACAAAGATTCTCTTTCATCAAAGGACTCAAAAGCAAACACCTAAAAAGACGAGCCATTCTTTAGAGGGCTAAAGTGAGGTCATCATCATAGTTGGATTTTTCTATCAAGGTCATATCTTTATCAAGTTGCTCAAAAAGAGTACCAAGATTTGTGAATTGCCAAGCAGAAAGCCCAGGACTAGAAATAGGAGTGGGCTCGTGGATTGGATTGGATGGTTTGCTTGAAGTTGTCAAATGTCGATATGTAGGACAAGAAACTTCACTAGCTTGAATGTTGATGATATTAGAGGAAGTCACCGATGTCCATTAATCAAATGATGGAATAATAATAGGTGCAAGAAGAGCAATATCATCAAAATATGGACCAAGGGAGGTACAAATGTCTAAAAGAGATTGACTCGTGAATTGATTAAGTTGGTCTAAAAAAGAATGTAATTCTCCCATTAAATGTATACCTTTTGTAGACCAATCGAGGGTAGTTTGTCAATGCTGAATGTGATTGAGAGTACACAAATGGCCTGAAATATTCATATAGTAGGGACAATGGATGATATAAATAGCATAAGTTTTATGATCAGCCAAGGCAGTGTCCTATAAATGGTGATGAGTCAAGATTTGAGACATGTCGATATGCCATTTAGATAAAGGTTGAAACCATTCCAAGAAAGTCCATAAAAGAGAATGGGCATTAGTCAGATGAGACAAGTGACAATAAACATGGAGAGGTGACAGAGATATGGAGCAAGCATATAGAGCAAATAAAGCCCAGAGATGCTATAAAGTAGTTTCATGAAGAGTACCATAAAGATGATACATGAGTTTATAGGTAAGAGTATCAAAAAGACTAAGAGTTGGTAGAATGTCGAATTTGAGAAGTGTGAGATGAAGATAATAAAAGAGACTCTGATGAAGAAGAGGAAAAAGATCTGCAACATTTGTTGGAGGAATAGAAAACAAAGGAGGAAAATCTTTTTTATATTTTGCAAATTTGGAAAACTCCATAAGCTAAAAAAAAGAGAGGAATAAAATGGTGTAGAGAAGATGAAAGAAGCAAGATTGGTTTGGTAGGTCTAGAGAGAAAATCAACAAGTGTATTGTGGTGACCTTCGATATGGCAGATAGAGAATTTATAGTGAGAAAAACCATTCCTGCCAACGAAGCAATTGACTATTAGGAAGATTTTTCTTGGGTTGATCAAGAATCTTAGGGAATGAGGTGTTATCCATTTCAATGACAAAATGATAAGGTCTGAGGTGGAAAGCAAACTTCTCAATACCTCACTTAACAGCCAAAATTTCTTTGTAACTGATGTAATAATGGCTTTCAGAGGATCAAAATTGGCCACTATCATGGCCACAATAATGTCGGTTGCTAATGATGTCTTCTAGAAGCACAACACCCCAATAATTGTCACTACCATCTGTCTGTAAAATGCATTATCCTGTGGCAAGAATCTTTAAAAGTGGAGGATCTTGACAAATGTGCTTTAAATGCTGGACAACTTTGGTTTGTTCTAATGTCCAGGATGGTGGATTCTTTTTCAGTAACTTGGATAAATATGAAGTATAAGTTGCCACATGTGGTATGAACTCATGGATGTAATTAACAATCCCGAGGAATTGTTGTATCTATTTCACAGTGAGATGTTCATCAGGAAAGCATAACAGCTCTTGTGCAGTATATGGACCAGGCCGGTAGAATCCATCTTTGAAATGCATACCTAGAAATTCAATTTCTTTAGTGCCAATGATGCTTTTCGAGGCTGAAAACATAATGCCATACTGTTTAGTAAGATCTAAGAATTGCTTAAGTAAGGCCTGATGTTCCTCATGTGTCTTTGAGAATAAAAGAATGTCATCGATGTAAATGATTGCAATATAGAGGATAGGCTCATAGATCTTGGTCATTGTTCTTTGAAATAGTGATAAGGCGACTTTAAGCCCAAATGGCATAACAGTCCATTGGTACTATGCATTGGGAATGTAGAATGCAACCTTATATCTCTCAGCTGGGTCGGTACCTAATTGCCAAAATCCTGCTTCAAGATCAAACTTGGAAAAGATAACAACTTCTCTTAGAAATAGTACATGAGTACTGATCTTTGGAAGAGAAAACTTGTCATCTTGAAGGAATGCATTCAGAGGCTTGTAATCAATTACCAATCTCTTTTTACCACACTTTTGCTCTGAACATTTGTTAACATAAAACGCCCGGCAAGCCCAGTCTGACTTTGTAGGCTCAATTAATCCTTGCTTCAAAAGGATAGCACACTCATCTTGTGCAAGCGTGAGGTCATCAGGGTTTATCCCTGGATGTGTGGCTTTTGTGGGATTGATATCTGAAGTAAATCACTTGTTAATATATGAATCATGTAAAGTATATAAAATACACAAGAAGAGGGTTGAATTGTGTAATCTTTTCGAAATTATCAATCTTTTGAAATTTCTTGAATATCTTTACAACTATCAGATGAATACAAAAGATATTTTTACTAAAGTTGATAAGTATTGAAATCGCAGGTAATTTTATCTACTCATCTAACAACAAGAAACTAAAGTATAAGGGTTAGAGAATAGAAGTTGTGATTTTATACTAATTCACCCCAAATCTTGGGCTACGTCCAGTCCTCATAGTTTGTCTGAGATTTCACTATACTCTTCAACTGTACAAGTATTCTTTCTTCCCTTCCAGAGCCTTTTTAGGTCTCTTTCGCAAAGTATTCTTTCTGCTATCTTAGCCTCTCTAGGCTCTAGCCTTTTCTTTCTCTCTCTAAGAAAGATATTTTGAGCTTTTCGTTACAGTAGTATTCGCTCTCTTGTTTTGCACTTTGAATACAGATTTTTTTAAGTATTGTACAAACAGAATTTTCTCTCTTATAAAAAAAAATTATTTTAGTCTTCGACTAGGATTAGTATTTATAGCCTAAGTCTCTAACTGTCTTCTTGAAAAACCGTTATTTAGTTGAGTCTTGTAACTAACTCCAACTAACTAATTGTCTGACGTTCTAGTATCTTCCTTTTTGTATCGACTAATTTTGCCGCTTCGTCTGTGTTTTTATGCTTCGTCTATGTTTTGCGCTTCGTCTATATTTTGCGCTTCATCTGTTGTTTTGTGCTTCAATTGTGCTTCGTGCTTCGTCTGTGTTTTGCGCTTCGTCTATTATTTACGCTTCATCTATGATGACGTGTATCGTCTGTTATTTGCGCTTCATCTATTGTTTGTGTTTCTTCTGTTGTTTGCGCTTCTTCTGTTGTTTACACTTCGTCTGTGATGACTAAGTGTTACTTACATTTTTCTGCACACTTAACAAACTTATCAAAATAGTTCATACATTTCTAAGATTATTATTATTTGATTGTCACTAGAATTAATAGAAGTGAAGTCTTCTTAACTTAACAGACTCTGCACCTTTCCCACTGTTGGCTGTTACTGTTTGAGGTAAAGAACTAATCAAACCCATTTTTTAAGGATTTGTTGAAGCCGAGCCCTTACAGCAATCATCCCTTATTAAAGGAGTTGGCGAAATAAGCTCACTACCTAACATAACAAAGCTAAACTCAAACATTTTTCTAATGTAGCCAGATGGAGTTCTTACTCTTCGTGAATTGTTGCAAGCTAAAGCTGCTATATGGTCTTCATTATTAGTTGGCTATTTCTGGAACAAACATCCCGCTTTGCCAGTTGTGAAAGCTTAGGTTGAAGCAAGATAGGGAAAAAAAAGGATTTGGAGAAGACTACACTTATAGAGGATGATAACATTTTATTCAAGTTTAGTTCATATCAATATTTAAAGGAAATCATTAAATCTGGCCCTTGGTATGTGGGCAGTCAACCTCTGTTCTTACATAAATGGAAACCAGGTTTGGAGTGTGATAGGGGCAGCATTAATTTCTTCCTAATTTTGTTTCAGTTTCATAATATACCTCTTGAGTTTTAAACCATTGATAACCTGAGTTACCTGGCTAGCTCTATCAATAAACCGATCTGCATAGACATGTAAATTGCCTATATGAAGCAAGTCTGTTATGCAAAGATCTACATTGAAGTGGATAGACAATCTATATTACCAGATTAACTACCTATGCTCAAGTTGGATGAATTTGGTGAACTCAAATGTATTGAGATTCCTATCTCATACCCTTAGAAGCCTAATATCATCAAGAAACAATGGAGGCCCATTGGGAAAACTTTCAAGAATGGATGGCATGAAGAATTGCTTGCATATCATAATATCGATCCCTTTATGGATGGTCACCAACTTTGCCAAATCAACAATATCTTGAAGTGATGGCAGATCCTGATTCTTTTGTGCATCCTGCTTTTAACTCCCCTGAACAGACAAACCAATGTGCCAATTCTGAGGTAGATATTAATCTCATTCCTATTACTCTAGTTGAGGGCTCCCATACCTTCTAGTAAAAGGAGTAGTTTGCAAGCCATCATAATAAGGATGACAACATTTCCAAATCTCAACCTACATATACAACTAAACTTGACACTAATGCACTTAATACTTCAGATCAGTCTAATAGTTCTTCAGACACTAGGGCAACACTTAATTTAGAATCTCCTAACACTTTATAAGTGCTAAATCAATCTCCCTCTTCATTGGAAAATTCTAAGCATGGCATGAATTGTAATTCTGCATATCTAGTTAAGGAAGATTCTTTATCACTAAAGGAGCTTATTAGTCAAACTAATCAAGGTAGCTCCACTCACCAAACTTCAGATCCTAATATTAGTTCCAAAAGAAGATCAACTCGTATGAAGAATAACCCAAATCGTATAAGGGATACCCCTCTATGACAATGCTTATCTGGAATGTACGAGGTCTTAATGACCCTTACAAATAGGCTATGCTTAAAGATATCATTACGGATAAAAAGATTTGTATAGTTAGTTTATTAGAAACCAAAATCAGAGCTTCAAGCCTTTCTCACATCTCTAAGCTTTTAGGAGTTAAATGGTCCCTCATTAGTAACTTATCTTCTCAATATAATAGCAGAATTCTTTGTTACTATAACATGAAATGTGTTTCTATCCAGGTGTTTGAAGAAAGTTTCCAACATCTGCATCTATCGTGTCTACTTAATAACACAAATACTAAAATTTTCTTTCTATCATATATACTTCCAACTTTCAATTTCAACAAACTTTGTTATGGAATTCTATGCAACAGCTGGAAAGTAACGTTGTATACCCTTGGTTAGTGGTTGGTGATTTCAACTGCATCAAGGAAACTATAGAAACTGAGGGTGGGCAAGGCTTATAACCAGTTACAGGTAAAGAGCTGGACTATTTTCTCCAAGGAGTTCAGCTGACTGACCTATGTTTTAATGGTAAACGTCTTACCTAGACTAACAAACAATAGGGCTATTAGTTAATTAGACAAAAGTTGGATAGGGCCTTGGTTAATCCTAATTGGTTATCTGTTTTCCCTCAATCATATGCACATTTTAGTGATAATCTCCTCTCCGATCATTCAAACATCATGATTCATAACTTGTCCCACCCGGAATTTAGAGGAACACCTTTCATATTTTTAATAGCCTCACTAAACAAGAAGGTTTTTTGGACCTATTCATGAGTTATTAGGAAATACAAGATGAAGGCTACAAGTCCTTCTAGCTTATGCATAAATTACAAAAGGTAAAAGCCTCCCTTTTTTAAAAACTTCTCTTTTCAACCTATTCGCTGGCTCCATGAGTATAAAACAAGGCTCCTGTTAGCTCATGATCAATGTTATGATTCTCAACTCAGGTCTCTAGAAACTTTGTGAATTAAGGAATATAAACAAGCTCTCTCTTTATATCGTTCTATACTTCAGCAAAAGGTAAAAGTGACTTAGTTAAAGGAAGGGGATCAGAACACTAAATTTTTTCAAGTATCCTTACTTACATGACGTAATAGCAATCACATTGTTCAACTCACTGATGAGAATGGTATCCAATACTTTGATCAACAATCCTTACTGACTATCACTTGTGAGTAGTTTCTTCAATCTATGGGAGTCTCCACATCAGATCAATCATTTACCAAATTTGATATGTTTTTTTGGAGACCCTATTAGCCAGCTTATGAAAGACTTCCTAATTGCCCCTTTCTCAGACACAGAGATAAATGAAGTTCTTTTCTCAATGCATCCATCGAAATCCCTTAGCCCTGATAGAATTCTGGCTCATTTCTTTTAGTAGAATTAGACTATCATTAGACAACTTTTTACAAAAGTTATCTTGGAAACTTTGCGCTCAGGTAAGATGTTATGTAAAATCAATCGCACCTTCGTATGCTTTGTACCAAAGAAGTTAAACCCTGTCTCCCTATCAGATTACTAACCTATTTCATGCTGCAATACCATTTACAAGGTCATTCCCAAGTTTTTAGCTAGAAGATTGAAAAAAAATTCTTGCTTGAACATGTTATCTACTCAAGATGCATTCATTGAGGGACGTTCCATCAAAAACAATATATTGCTTATGAAAGAACTTCTTAAGGAGTATCAATCTGGAAAGAAACTGCATAGATTTTTACAAGGCCTTCAATACAATTAGCTGGACATTTTTCCAAGCTTACCTTGATGCTTTGCAATTTCCTATTCAATTTATGAAATGGATCATGATATATCTTCAAACCTCATCAGTAACCATCATTGTTAATGCAAGTCCTACTAAACCACTACAATGTAAGAGGGGATTATGCAAGGATATCCCCTCTCACCTTATCTTTTTGTTCTGGCCACGGAGGGGTTGTCTCGAATAATTGGTAAGCTGATTTCACACAATGGTCACTTATACTATCATCATAAATGTTATGCAATTAAACTCTCATCTGATGTTTGCCAATGATCTAATGCTTCTGTTTGGAGCTGACAGGTTCTCCATCAATATTCTTAAGACATCCTAACTCGATTCTCAAATTGGTTTGGTATGAGAATTAAAATCCATAAAAGCAGCTTTTATTTCTCCTCAGACGTGCATAATTCTCTTGAGCTTGCTAGCTTTTTGGGAATAAATTTAAACACACCCCCTTTAAAGTCTTGGGAGTTCCTCTCTCTTATGCAAAAGTCTGCTATTCTAATTGTATTCTACTCTTGGAACGATATAAATCTAAAATCTTAGGGGGTGTTTGTTTCCACTTTTGTTTTTGGTTTTCTGTTTTCGTTTTCAAATTCAGTAAAAAAACTTGTTTGTTTGAGTTTTTAGTTTTTGTTTTTGGTTTTGGTTTCTTCCGGTTTTCAAAAATTATGAAAACCATAAAA
>JAOSBP010000204.1:12239049-12252015 GCA_027563825.1 Erythroxylum mucronatum
TACATAAAGATAAAGAATGCCTTTGATTAATTAATAATAATGTCATACAAATTATTTACAACCAAAATTAATTGGCTACAAGGGCATAAACTAACACATCATTAATGAGACTCAGACCTTGTGATAGCTAAAGATGTTACTCATAAACTCTCTGATGGTATGAAAGCAAGGTGGTTTTTTACAATTTAGTTGTTGGATACATCATAGCTAGCTTTTGTGGCTTTGCCATTGTTGAAAGATCTTTTTGGAATTCCATAACGGAAACCTCATTGTAATGTTGTTAACAGTTTAACTATAGTTAATGAAAATTCCTTCAAATTTCAACAAAAAAAGTTAGAAATTAGGCAGTTTATGTATAAACTTCAAACATGCCTAGAAGTCGTTCAACAATACTTTGGCGATTTCTGTCCTGACAAAAGGATATTCTTCTTCCCTCGTGCACTAAGGCTACTCTGGATAATTGGTGGGTTGAAAATGATTTGGTTGATCGTGTCTCCTGGTCTTACAGTTCAATACACTTATTCCTGTCCGCCCTTTTTTCCTTCTCAAACTTAAAAATTTCATGACAATGAAATGTAGCTCTTAATTCAGGCTTCATGTTTTAGATATTCAATATTTCCCCCCCTTTCATATATCAAAAGTTTTTCGCAGAAATGAGCTTAAGAGTTGGGCAAAGCTTATACACTGAGATATTAGTAGAGTTCAAGTACTGAACTTCACGAGACCCATTTGGTTAAAGATTCAAACTTGAAGAACATTCGTCAATCAAAATGAAAGTGGGACAGGGTCAACCCAACTGCCAAAGGAAGTTAAAAATGAGAGAACTGAACATAAGTGGAGCTTAAAGCCAATTTCCGACGGTGCGCTTTTAGCACTTTCCGTCATTCCAATTATAAGCCGATGAGTAATAAATAAGTAAATTGTCCTGAAGCTGAGCATACCGAACTTTTTAGATGAAGAGGATGATGACGGAATTTTGGCCGGAAAAGGAATGAAGAATTGGGCTAATGTGGGACAAAAAGTTCGATTATTGTAGCATTATGACTGGAAATGGAGATACCAAATTTGCCACTTATGAATAGTACCACTATCCATTATGATCAGATCACTAGTTAGTGCTTTTCTTTGATTTCAACTCATTCAACTCTGGTGGGTCACACTAAGTTGCTGGCAGATTCCAGGTAACAACTTTGTTTTGCAATAAAATGTTGTGATAGCCAATTGTGTAATTATCTTCCAATGTCACTCTAAATAAATTCAGCATTTCTGTTCCTGGTATTTACCGCCCTACCTAAGTTCCAATTCTTTCATTGCCTTTCCCCCGTATACCAGTGAAACCCCAAAACCCAAACGCAGAAGAAACAGTCTTGGAACGCACGCTCCACTTTCCGGGTTATTGGGCTCGCAAATCGCAATCCATCAAACCATCGCCGAACTCTCGTATCCTCGGATTTCACACACTCACTCAACCCTGCTCCCTGCACCTATTCTCTCTTCCTCAATAGCCACGAGGCAGACTTAAGTTAACCACATAAAACTCTTACAGCAGGCAAGCTCGTAATAGTGTACCAACTCCATAACTACTATAACTTTGTTTTTATATTTTATTGCATGGCGGGAAATCATCAACCTGAGGGACTAGGAGACGACTTCTTTGAACAGATCCTGGCAGTTCAGCCAATTGGGTACGGTGGTGGTAATGGTGTCAGCGGCGGAGGTGGTGAGGTGGTGCCGGTGGTGGGTTTAAGGTTAGGTTCTGGTGGTGGTGGATTAAGGAACAACAGCATGGAATTGACGCCTTTAGGACTAAACTTGGAGCATCATGGATTTTTGAGGCAAAAACAAGAAGAAGCTAGTGGTGGTTTAGATAACATCAACACTACTGCTACTGCCACCACTACTAATCCATCCCCTTCTTCTTCTCCTGGAATCGGCGTACGTAATTGTTAATTAGGCCATTCTTGTTTGTATGATACTACTTGTTTGCAGTTTTTCGGTAACTTGGTTTGTTATGTTTAAACCATTTTCATCATGAATGGCTTACAATGACTTTCGGTTCCATTTTGATAAACATTTTCAAGTTTGTTCTAGTGCTAACAATGGAGGAATAATTTGCAAACTAACTTGTTACCTTTCTCTTGAACCTTTTTCCCCAACTTTCTCTTGTTATTTTATGCCAAAGATTCTCCAAATTTAGCTGTCTGCCTTATTTTTCAAACTCGTGGCAAAGTTTCAAAAAAAAAAAAAAACATGGTCATCTGTAGTAAATATTAGAGAAAATTTAGAATTTTAAGTCTTTAAAGGATAATCGGTTCATTTATGATATGTATTAAAAGCACAGGAAAAGAAAAAAAGAGGAATATACTTTTAATCATGCTTATTTTACAGGCTATTTGATCCAAAGATATGGATTTTGTTGCTATTCTGGTGGCAGGATAGAGATTATGTGCACATGACAGCTTTGTTTCCAGCGTTTGGACGTTTGCCAGCCCAGTCAATTCGGCTTACTGCACCGCCAACAACTCCGCCACCTGGTCCACCACAAACCTACCAGGCAAATTTTCTCTTTAACCTTTCGCCGGTAATTTTCACTGGGTTAGTAGGCTTTTAAGTTGTTAAACTAACTTTCTTGTTCTCATTGGTATGTAAACTCCCACTTTCCTTAACCTAATGAATTACTTCAAATATTTAATCTTCGACATTGAAAGACAAAAATCAGGTGTGTTCTCTACTTGATTACTCCTCAGCTTTGGAATCAACCTTGTTTCTGTAAATTTTCTGACCAGGAGAATTGTTTATGGCACCGTCTTGTGGAGACTAACTGAAAAGTTTGGTTTCCTTTCTTTTCTAATTGCATTCCGTTGACATTTCCTGGCAATTAGGATGTGTCAAAATCAACCACAGATTACACACAAAAACATAACCAAGTCTAAAAGAAAATTGACCCGGAAATGCTTTCCTTATGTTTTCTTGATTAACTATGAGCAATTCTAACTTTATTAAATCTTGTTAAATGAATGATAAGATATCTTTATTGGGGAATTAGGAACTAACTAATTAATCGATGCTCAAATCGAGCATGCATATCATGGCCATGTCTGCATGAAGCTGATGTTTGATTCTTTGACACCCTGTATGTGTCATCTGGTAAAGGATGCTTCCTTTTACTGGTAAATCAATGGTTGTGCACTGTTCTTTGCTTCCTTATTTTCTTTTGTCAGGGCAATATAATCTTTAGGCAATCTTGTATACTTTCAAATATATGATATTAGTTAAGTTTCTAAAATGGCCCTATTGTGCCAGCCACAGCATTTTCATAGACAGTCAGCACCTGGAATGATTTCTGCGATACAACAGCCACCTGCCATCCGCCCAAGAGTCAGAGCAAGACGAGGGCAAGCCACTGATCCTCACAGCATTGCTGAAAGGGTAAGTAGACTTGATTTCTGTGTAGCCCTTGGACCAGTAATCCCTGTTGTAGGTTCTTTTAGAAGATAGATTTTCATAGAATATCGGTAACTGTTTAATCAAAGAATACGCTGTTCTGTATGATCTTTTTAAAATGCATCTGCTTTACTGTTAACTTCAATGAGTTTTTGCATCTATTTATGGGTACAGTTACGTAGGGAAAGAATTGCGGAGAGAATGAAGGCTTTGCAGGAGCTGGTTCCTACTACAAACAAGGTTTGTATGTATTCTTGATATGGATATTCCTCTAAATTGATCTTGATCAACTTGCTAATATGTTCGATTCAATTTGAGATAAGTTTTGTCAACCTTGGGAAGTTTCTCTTGATTTTTGAATATCATGCATCCTGATGTAATCTGGAACTTAAATGCAGACCGATAGGGCAGCAATGCTTGATGAAATTGTTGATTATGTCAAGTTTCTAAGGCTCCAAGTCAAGGTACTAAGGACAAAATTATTCAAAATATCCATTACTAAAGGATATTTGTTTCAATGCCAGCTTTCTTTTATCGCCTGAATTTGTAAATCGCCATGTTCCCAAGTTTGAATCTCCTAAATGTCTAAAGAAAGGGATATTCATTTTCTTGCAAATGTATTTGTTTATTATCTGTTGAGGTCTAATTGAACTCATCATGGCGTATCAAAAGGTATAATTGATTCCAACATAACACATTTTCTTACCATGGTAGGCCCTATCATGTTGAATATCTGAAAAATAATTGAAGACCTTCAAACATTTGTTAAGTGAAGTAGTTAAACTATCAAACATCAGGTGTCTATTTCAGTCCGCAAAGTCTCCATTCTGTAATGATGGTCATTTTTATAAACTGTACTACTAGTACTTCATTTTTCTCATCCTCGGTAATTGGGTTCATTTGAACATTTAACCAGGTATTAAGCATGAGTAGACTGGGTGGAACTGGTGCGGTTGCCCCTCTTGTGGCTGATGTACCACTATCATCAATTGAGGTAGAAAAGTAGTCGCATTGTCGTTTAAGGCTATTATTCTCATGATTCTGGTATTTTTGAATATGTAACTGTGTATTGAATTTGGGTTTAATTTAATGAAGGGCGAAGGTGTGGGAGGAGGCAACCAGCACTCATGGGAGAAGTGGTCCCACGCTGGCACTGAAGAACAAGTAGCCAAGTTAATGGAAGAAGATATTGGAGCTGCCATGCAATTTCTTCAGTCCAAGTCACTCTGCGTCATGCCCATATCACTTGCTTCAGCAATATTCCGTTCACAACCACCAGATACATCTACTCTCGTCAAACATGAATCAAATCCCAACTCATAAAGATGTACAAAATGCCACCTGATCGTCAAATGCTATAGCAGCAGACATCTGGAATCTGAATCCTATTGACTAAACTCCATTTAAGTTTTTCCAAATATGTTCAAGAAAAAGTGGCCGATCAAGATAGTGCAATTGTTCCATTCCTAGTTTTGTCGAGCAGGTTCGTCTCATGCAAGCAAAATCACTGCCATGTTCAAGTCATTGCAATGTTTGTCAAGCGCTTTCTTGATGTGCTTCTGTCTAACATTTGTGAAGGGTTCAGTGGAGGATGACCAAAATATTAGTGGCAAGAGCTCCGCAATCTTGTTTTCCAGATGGTGGAAAGGTGGGACCAATCAAAAGTGATTGATGGGCATGTGCATTATGAACTTGGAGAAAATTTGTATGCAAGTTGAAATAAATAATAGTAGATTGTTGTGTAAATCTATAGCGGAAACATCTTGGTTTGACAAAAATAATAGTCTTGCCTTAGATTACTTGTTTTGATGGGTTTGTTCTTTTCTAGACAAAGTAAAAGTGGTCCTTTTGCAAATATTTCTTCCAATTGATTATTGAAAGACAAAATCTCTCTTGAGGTAGATATTGCTTATCCAATCTAAAGGACAACCTAATTGTAATGTTAAATTAAGCATGAAAGCATTATACATTTAGAAAATTATTTACAGGACATCACTTTCAATCATTAATCATGGCTAAAATTCGTGCTCTTACTTTTTTCTTTTTTCTTTTGAATTAAAATTAGATATTAAATCAAGTATCAAGTTTTTATATTATTTTCACACCAATAGTTAATATTTTGATTTTATATCTTGACAATTATTTTCATTTTTCTTTTTAATATTTGAAGCTTTTGTATATATATATATATATATTACCATAATGATACCCATGATTTGTTTTATATTAAAATAAATGTCTTAACTTTTAGTATTATAATTTTTAAGGGATATTAATAACGCCTTTTGGTTTAGTATGGGGCTAGACGCCGTTGTTTGGATCCATAAGTCTGGGTGACTTTAGCTAGAGAATACCTGCAAAACAATAAAAGGCACGCCGGGGGTTGATTGCAGACAGGCCCCTCCAACGCTCAAGTTAGTCTTTTGGTGATGGTTTAGGTGGCTACAAATAGATAATATCAGGGTTCTAATGTTGTCCCTGCCTCGTGAAGAAATAGTGAACTTGTATAGTAAATACCTGCCGGATTTAGGTCACCATCTAAAAATGGGAGGTCACCATCTATGAATGGGACGTCTATGCCTGGGCTTGGGCTTGGGCCTAGCAGGACCGACCCAACCATTAATTAATCTTTCACTTAAGCAAATGCTCAATTGCGTTTGTGAAATTGTAAAATTACAGTTCAGAACCACGGTGTGAAATTGATTGAGAGATCTGATTAACGTAACTCATAGTATTTCCACTTTAAAAAAAGAAAAAAGAGAGAAATACGCAATGGTTAGAGAGTTGTGATTCACTTGGGCATGAAATTGTCTTTTCTGTAAATGCTATTCTCACCCTGTGCCATTGCATGCCATCCACATATTTAGCTATGTCTTATTTATTTACGGGGTGTTTGGTACAAGGGAATAGCTAATCTATTCCCGTCTTATTCCTAGCGTAACATTAAGCCTGTGTTTGGTTAGAAACCAATCACAGAATACGAATCATTCGGAATAACTATTCTTAAAATTTGCAGAATAGGTAAAACCGTTACGTAGCCATCTTTATCTATTCTGAGAATAGCTATTCAAAGACAACTTTATCTTCTCAAGTTTAACCCTCCCCAAACTCTTATCCTTCTTCAACGTCTTCCACCTCTTCGAGCCTCCCTCTGGAAGCTTGTTCTCCAGTGTCGTGGGTTAGTCCCGAAGCTTCTTCAAAGTTGTTATTACTACTCTACATCAACTTATGTGTGGCACTTCACTCGTGAGATTTTACCAAATTCTACTATATAGTACATTGGTTGTCTTCATACAGAACATCAGTCGCACCTAGATTACTGCTCTGTCTCTCTTCCAGCACCAATATAAACTAATCGCGAGAAAGGTGAAACAAAAAAGTTGAGAACTTTGGTGGTAAAAGATGACGAATCTCCCTCAATCCCTCTCTATGAACGCATGCAGCGTTTGGGGAGCCCTGTGCCTCTGTTCCGTCCCCCGCCGGAGGAACTTCGGTGAGCGAGGATCCACAGAGCTTTTGGTTCTTCAGCTAAGTTACCCCCCATCTTCGAGAAACGCCCCTCTGGAGCTTTCTAAGGAAAGTGAGAATAATTAATAATAAGAAGAAAAATAATAATTACAAAATTCATAATAATAATTAATAATAATAATAATAATTTTGTATGATAAAATTAATAATAATAATAATAATAAGTAAAAAATTAATAATAATAATAATAAGATAATTAATTTCTTATAATAAAATTATACATAATAATAATAAGAACAATAATAATAAATAAAATTAATAATAATAAGAATAATAAAATAAAAATTAATAATAATAATAATAATGAGTTTAATAATATAATTAAGAATAAAAATTTGATAAATTTAATAATAAGTAGAGAATTTATAACAATATTTAATAATAATAATAATAATAATAATATAATGATAAGGACATTTTGGTCTTTTTGTTCTTTATTTCTTTCCTATTCTAAGTTTATATTTTCAAACCAAATATTGGAATAGAAATTCTTTATCTATTCCATTTCCTAAACCAAACAAAGTAATACTCATTATGTTCTATTCCTCATCTTTTCTATTCCTAAGAATAACTATTCTATTCCCTATCTATTCCATTCCTTGAACCAAACAGGCCATTAGTACATTAATATATCACAGTCCTTAAGCCATGCAATCCTGGATCTCTTCATGATAAGTTTAAAATGATTATGAATGGCCAGACTATTCGGTTTTGGCATGATTGTTGGATCCCACAGCTCGGTCCTTTAATTAATTTTTGTACTCAACCGAATGTTATTGATAATGATGCCCGTCTTTGTGCTATGGTTGATGAGTATGGCTGGTGGGATTGGTCTCAATTTGGCAGCTACGTGGACGATACGGTGGCCATGCACATCGTTGCAATGAAACCGCCTACTCCTCATCATAATGCGGATGGCTACATGTGGCGTTGGTCAAAGAAGGGTAACTTCAATCTCGCTAATGCATTTGGTGCTTTATCGCAGGCCTCGAATAACCCGCCTGATGACAAATGGAACTGGGCGTGGAAGTTCAAAGGACCCCAGCGGATCCGTCACTTCATTTGGTTAGTGCTCACGGAGAGGTTGCTTACCAATGGCGAACGGCAACGTAGGGGGCTTACTGCGATTGACACTTGCAGCCTTTGTGGCTCTAGCCGAGAGAGTCTTATACATGCCATTCGGGATTGCCATTGGGCTCGCACGGTGTGGCTTCCGTTTCTACCTCCTTCTATGGTTAACAGGTTCTTTACCAGTTCTTTGAGTGAATGGATTGGGATTGGCCTACTTGTTTCAGTATTCTTTGTTGGAAAATTTGGAAAGCTCGCAATTATTTTGTTTTTGAAGGCGTTAGTACAGGTCCGGAGGCTATCGTCATTCAGGGACAAGGGTGGGATAAGCACGTGAAAGCTTCGAGTCTGAAACTGGGGCGTAGGGCTGCTGCTGTTCTGCTGCAGGTCTGCTGGCGGCCTCCAGCTTCGGGATGGACCAAGCTGAATGTGGATGGAGCCGTCGATCCGTTGACTGGGGCTGCTGCTGCGGGCGGTGTCTTACGCAGCAACAATAGTTCGTGGCTGGCCGGTTTTGCTCACAATCTTGGCATCTGTTCGGTTACTAATGCGGAACTATGGGGCCTGCTCGATGGCTTGCACCTCGCTTGGAGTATGGGCATCAACAAAGGTCGAGGTTGAGAGTGATAACATGTCGGCGATTCAATGGCTCAATAACCATATTCAGGAGAGTACGGATAATGCACTCATCTGCAGCATTCGGGAGCTGTTGTCCCGCAGTTGGCAAGTTACGATATCTCACGTTTTTAGGGAGGGAAACGCTACAGCTGATGCTATGACTCGACTAAGACCTGAGGTGTCTTTAGGTATGGTGGTTTTTCAACAGCCCCCGGATGCTATACTACACGCTCTCAATGATGATCGCATGGGTGTTAGTCGCACTCGGCTCATTAATCCTGTTATTCGCTCTAGCTAGTTGTTAGCTCTTTTCCTTACCAAAAAAAAACTATCCAACAGACGTTTTTCCTTACTTTAGAGACCTACAGTATTCGGATTTGAAACCAACAAATTTTGAACATTAGGCAACCTTACTTTAGCCACTTGTGCTGTATTTAGTTTATTAGTCCCTATAGTTTTACTCAGATGTTTAAGCTCCCCCTCAATTTGCTTTAAGTTTCTGAACGCAACAGTACTATTTGGATCCATATACCGACATCTCAGCACCTCTCCTATAAGCCTCTAAGAAACCATTCTGATGAGCTAATAAGTAGTTGAATTTGAATGGATGATGCCTTAGTGAGTAGGAGAGAAAACCAGATAACCTAATGGGTGTGTGTAGGAGTCTATGAACTTAGAAAAACAGTCAGGGAACTTAGCTAATACAAGAGCCCTATCAAGTTTTTTTTTTCGTAATAAACCAATCAGCACCTTGCTTATTATTCCATATATAAAAATGCCCTTCATATTTAAAATCAGGAACCCCCAAATGATTAACACAATTGAAGAATTCCTCTATATATTTCCTGAGACAACATTTACCTTGGGCTTTTGCCCTAATCAAGGCGGAGTTAAAGTCTCCACAGATAACCTAAGGCAGGTTCCAATTGATTCCCAAATCCTTGCCAAAATATCAAGTAAAAGCGGGTTTTATTTCAATCGGTATTAAATCGATATATAATAAACTTTATTGAAATAAAAATACATTAATAATGTCTATTAATATATAATAAACTAATAATAAATTTAATAATTTAAACTAAGATTAAATCTAACATAAATTTAAAATAATAATAAAAATAAAAATTGTATTTCTATATTATCACTTATTTAAAGACTCATAAAACTTGAAATATGTTTAAAGAAAGTCAATAGGAATGACTCTAACTTTATTCTAACTTCTGTTTTAATATCCTTTAAGTATACTCTTTATAGTTTAAATATTATCTTTTAACACATTCTTAAATTATTTTAAGTAAATTTACTTATATATACTAATTAATAATTTAATTTATTAAACAAATTCAAGATAAAAATATTAATTAATTTTTAACAATAATAATTTAAAAAATTCAGTTAAAATATAAAGAGCTAAATAAAGAGCCTAATTTTCACAAATATAATTTATTAATGAGATTTAAAAATTTTAGTATTTTTAAGGATAAAAATAGTAATTCATTCTTAAAATAATAATTTAAAAAATTTAATTAAAATATAAAGAGATAAATAAATAATATAACTTTTAAAAATTATAATTTATTAATTAAATTGTGTAAAAGACTTTAAAAGAAAAAAATTCATTGAAAATTCTCCACTTTCCTATTTTGTAATAAAATATCAAAGCATTGACACTACAATAATGAACATAGGCTTGTGAGAGCGGAGAGGGTAGGGAGAAACTTGTTGTTAGAGGAGGGTTTTATACTTTAAAAACATATCGGTCTCACATTCTCTAAATGGTGATTGGCTGAGTTATTAACGTGCTTTTAAGGGCCAGCTATTCCATCCCATAAGGTGCCTATAAATCAGCGAAGAGATTAGTCATTGGGTCCGCCAATAAATACCCTGGTCTAAGACCCAAAAAAAATTGGCCAATTTATTATTTAACCGATTGATATTTGCTCAAAAAGATTATAAATATAAATTAGACTGAAAATTAAGTCGATTTATGTTTATTTTAGTCGAAATGACTGATCCAGTCTAAGTTATAAATCATTCTTTAAGTCACTAATAGCCTGTTTGAGCTTTAAAATATCTTAATTACTGGTTAATTTTCAAAGGCAAAGTAACTAATCAGCTAGCCAAAAAAGAACAAACATTATAATGCTTAGTTTGTACCTGAAATTATATTTTATTGAAACCCAACGTGTAGGGGGATTGAGTGGGGTGTTCGTTTCGCGTTGAAAATGTCACGGCGTCACTTGGTAAATGACAGCCAAACTTTCACGCACTTGACTGAAAGATTTGAAATTAAAAGTATACGAGAATAGAATGTACATAAATGAAGTAAAGCTAATCCAAGTTGGAAAGTTACAGTTCTTGAAGCTATCATTTTATGCAAGAAACAGCTCTGGAAACCCAAGACTCCCATTCCCTTCATGACCTAAAGGAGCATCTCTCCACTGAGTTGTAACAGGTCCTTTATCAGAAAGAGCTCTACTAGCACCAACATGCCATATGTCAATGGATAAGCCAAGGAGACCAGAATATGAAATATTATCAAACCATTACCAAGAACCGACAGCATAAATCTCGGCAAATCACCCTCCAAGATGAACAGGGCATTCAGCGATCAGACACGTCAAGTATTTTACGGATAGCTCAAGCCTTTCTTGCCCATCTTTACAAACAGGACGGCCCGTCACCTAGGAATCCCCAATTTTCGAACGTGTTTCCCCAACTCTCCCAGGATATTACAACCTTGCAACTTCCTCCCAACCCAGAGGAAATCAAGACTCCTTTCTTTGAGATGGCTCCGAACAAGGCCCCTAGAGTGGATGATTTTACGGCCCTTTTCTATCAATCTTAATGGGACACAGTCGGCCCATCCCTGACTTTATTCCTAAAGAAAATTTTTCGACACGAAATTTGGGATATTGAACTCAATCGTACCATTCTGGTACTCATCTCCAAGTCCCCCAAGCCCAAGTCGATAACACAATTTAGGCCCATAGCACTTTGTTCCGTGCTGTTCAAAGCTATTACCAAACTCATTGTAGCCTGTCTCCAGCCTCTTGTTAAGTCATTTAAATTACACATATTTAGATGTAATTATTGTCGATGTGTTGAAATTATTATCTAAAATTGATAGAATTGTTTGTTAATTGTTTACAGATAGTTTTCAACATTCTAAGGATGAAAAAGGACCAAAAAGATGCAAAAGAAGGACAGAAGTTCAAAAATTTCAGTCTGACCGAAATTCAGAGATTAGGCGTGGGCACGCCTAAGGACAGAATCCCAAAGCCGCATATTTCCATAATTTATTTCCAAGTGGAACACAATCGTAAAGATTATCTGAAGTCCTTTTCAAGAAGACTTCCACATAAATTAGAAGACTACCTAATCAGTCAAAGTCAAGTGAAGATAGGGGAGAGATTCAATTAGAGAAGGAAACTAATGGAGGCTGCCACATCTTATATAATGGGTTTAGGGTTAGAGAGAAAGGACGGTATTCTCTCTTCTAGAATTAGGAAGCCATAGTAGATTAGGTTAGATCATTGCATATTATTCTCCTCTTTACTAGATTGCCGCAACCCTTATTTCTTCTTTGTTTACGTTTCGGAAGTTTTTCTCAGCATCAACGTATTCTCCTCTCGGTTATCGCACATCTGGATTTCCTTCTTGTTTTCATTATTCAAACCCATCGCATATTGCTCTTCTCTTGGCTGATGCACTCCTCTGTTTTGTTCCTTCCCTGTCCACGTTTCTAATTGTTCAAGATAGATCATCCCATCGTGCTCTTCTCTGGTTGGTTGCCGCAAATTGCTTTTCTTCTTGATTTTCTTATTCCTCCAGACACATCAACGCACCTGTTGTCTTCCCTTTGGTCCACGTTACTTCAACAACGTCAACGCATACTCACCATCCTAGGCTGCTGCATTTAGTTTAATTATCTTTTATAGTTTAATTAGTTTACAATTTCCAAGTAGTTTAATCATAGGCTTTTAGGCTAATTTAATTTCTGTTTTTATTGTCTTAAAGATTTTGCACAATACACTTGTTATTTTCATTCCTTTTATTAAAAGACTGGTTATGGATATTATTTTTATTATTATTTCTTTTGATTTCAATTCAAACATGAGCAATTAATTTTCTTGTATTGGTTAAGGGATCCAAGTTCTATGTTATTATGGTGAGATTTTCTGGATATTTTTCATGTTATTAATGAATATTGGATAATTTCAAATCTATCTTTTTAATTGGATTTGTTGGTTTCTAGGAGCGCTACTAGGAATTAATTAATTCAACTGCTAGGTTAACAAAATCTGA
>JAOSBP010000204.1:12252115-12281336 GCA_027563825.1 Erythroxylum mucronatum
ATTTTAGTTTTTGTGATCTTTGTTTTATTGGGCTTCGGAAAGTTGAAATTCCAGTTCGAAGGTTTCCAAATTCTGATTGCGAATAGGAGATGGAGTTCAGGCTTAGGGGCGGTTTCGCATGGGCGTACCATGGAGTAATTTGAAAGAAAATTTTTGGGGTATTATAAGAGAATAATGAATATGCATTAGTCAGGTCTAATAAGGGTTTGAATGACAAAATCTTTCGAGGTCATTGCCACGCTTAAGGTTTCATGTTTTTGCATGAGGGTTAGGTTCCGATAACGGCGCCCAACAAAAGTATCAATGGGTAATGGGGATGAAGTTAAAGGTATGTTTGACTTAGAGAAAGTATATACCTTATGCCCCATTCTATTTATGGGAAACTAGATCTAGGATAGTTAAAACCTACCAATATGTGCTTACAATTAGCTGATAAGCCAATTCGTTATCTGAAAGGAATAATGGAGGATGTGTTAGTGAAAGTTGGAGGATTAATTTTTCCTATAGACTGTGTGATCTTAGACATGGAGGAGGTTAAATAGCAAGGGAAGGAACACACCATACTCCTAGGGAGACCTTTTATAGCCACTTCAAATACCTTAATTGATGTGAAGAATGGGAAACTGAGCATGATTGTTCTTGGAGAAGTAGTAGAATTTTAGATCTTTAATGTTGAACCTATTTCTACTATTACTATTTATGAAGACTGTTCATTTGTTGATCAAGTTAATGTTGTGGATTTTCATTTTACCTTGTAGGAAGAAGAAGAAAAGAAGCTGGACTTAGTTAAAGAGAGTGATGAATGATGCCAATTACTAATGGATGCAACAAAGGAAGTATTTGGGGGATTCTTGGATACAGATTCGAATGAAAAGGAGAAAATAGTGGAATCAATCACTTTGAGTGACCCATCTTAAGCATGACCATTGAGGCGTCCAGCTACAAAACGTTAAAGAAGCAACCCATTTAATTTCTGTTTGTTTTTCAATTATTTATTGGTTGTTATTTTTCTTATTGACCCTTAACTTAGTTTCTTTTCTTTGTGTTCGTCGGCTTACTCCTCCATCTCTTTTATCTGTTTTCCTTGCAGTTGTCTTTATTCCTCGACTCAGTACACCACGTTCCACACCAGATCAACTCAGTGATCACCCCCACATTTGTATCATATCTCTATCCCTTTCTTTTTTGGTTGTTAGTTTAATTTCTTTTATTTTTAATGCTTATCCTTGTTCGTGTTATTTTGTGTATTAGATCCCTCTTTTAGTTTTTTGCATCACATGTTGAACAATTGGGGAGGCAGGAGGAGCATTAGTTTTTAAAAAATTATTATTTATGTGTTATATGTTTGTTTTCCCATTTAGTAGTTAGAGATGCTTGGTTATTAAATGAACTCGATATGGATTAGAAATGTATAATATGAGTGAATGAGTATATTTGCATGCTTAGATTAATTAACCTGGATTTTGATTAAAAGGACATTAGTTTGTTATGATAGACGAATGTCACTTTTCTTTGGTAAGGATTTAAGCCTTTTTGAATTATTAAACACCAAATTCAAGTATTCTTTGCTGAGAGTGTTCTTTCATGATTAGGGAACTTTAGAACTTGCCTGCAAATACTAGTCGAGATCATATAATCTTATGCAAACAATGAAATGATGAAGGCAATTGGGATTTACCCTTTTTGTGTAAAAAGGCACCCTAATGTTACCTTTAATGTGCCTCTTTGAGCTTAACATAAACCATTTCTTTCTTTAAACCCAAAATATGAGCCTTCACCTTGATTGTTTATCATATTCATTACACCAACCATAAGGGCAAGTTGAGCATTTGAAAGGGTTATAATTGAGTTTAAGGAATAAGTGTGGGGGAATCATAGCATATAGATGGCTATTGTGTTATAGATGGGTATGGTTGTAGAAATTTTTATCTCTCCTCCATATTTTTCTTCTTTTGATTTCCTTGTTTAAAACAAATAAAAAAATAAAAGAGAAAATAGAAAAGAAAAGAAACAAAAACAAAAATAAAAACAAAAAAGGAAAGAAAAGGAAGGAAGAGAAGAATAAAAAAATGAAAGGAAACACGAGAGACATAAAAAGGGGAGTGCCAATCTTATTAACTTGAAAGGAAAGAATTGAGTGTTTTATACTTCATTGTTTATATTACTTTAAATGCTCATTTTTTTGTGGTTTTAAACTGCATTTTTCCTCTTTTCCTACTCTCAGTCGGGCCCCATTACAACCAAAATAAAGACCTTTGGAATGACGTTTGTAGTTGATATGAGTGGTGGATATTGGATTAGTAAGCAAGCTTATGGTAGATGCCTTACTTGAAATGAATGATGAGTAAATATACTCTACCTTTGAATGCTTGAAAGGAGAAGAGTGGAGTGAGTGTCTATCACACTTGTTGATGGTTCTTTGAATTGAAGTGCTTGTTGATTTTGACTAAATATGCGAAGAATAGCTTGTTCATTGAGTATTATGAGTTTCAAGTTCTTAGGTTGTGTTTATTGAAATGATCATTAATATCCTTGACTATTATTTGAGAAAAGTATTGTTTCCATTGTTTATTCTTTTATAGTCTAGTGTTCTTTAATATGCTTGAGGACAAACATAGTTTAAGTGTGGGAGAATTGTTGTGTCTAGTTTCTATTGCTTTTAATTGCCTTCATATCTTGATTTTGGTTACAAATCACTGTGTTTTGATCTAAATGTGAGATAGATTGAGTGAAATTGGTGTGGATGTTGCATGAATCTTAATTGGATTATTTTGTGAATTTTTCATAAAGGTTTAGTCACAGAGGGGACTAAACATGTCCCCATCGTGACCATGACTACACAATGTGTCACATCTGTGACTACCATACTCACCCCCGTGCAAAGTTTTATGTTAATCCGTGTGTTTTATTACACGACAACTATAGGTTGAAGGGGCACAAAAACCTAAACCTAGACGAGGATGCAAATAGAAAGGATATGAGGGTGGCGGCGACATCTTTCATTCCATTCTTCATTCTACATAGATAGACACATTTAGGAAGAGAGGGAAAAAGAGAAAGAAGGGAAGAAGAGAAGAGAAATAGAGAGTCGATGAAGAAGAAGAGCAACAGAGGCTAAGGCAGTGGGAGCATTCAATTGTATTGGTGAACATTAACCAGAAGTAGAAGGCGAAAGCTAATGCAAAAGGATTGAGAGTTACAGGAAACCACTGTGACTCATTCATATGACAACCTTTGTTTGCTTACTCTGTTCCTTATTTGTTGCATTGTTGTCTGTTGTTTATTGGATTTCTTATTCTATTAGCTTAACTAGACCATATTATGTAACTTTTGACAGTTTATCTTGGATATTTACTTTGTTTACTGCTTAAATACTTCACTTATATTGATAAAGATGGGACTGAAGTGTTTAATGATGATGAATCTTGTGACATTGTGAAGGGTTGATCTCTTTTCTTGAGAATTAATGTATCTATTTTAGTCGACTATGCATAATTGAGTTACAATTTTGTTGTCTTATTACTGTGGTTTTTTAGTTGAATGGATGTAATAGCACGGACAAACTTTGCATCATTTTAGTATTAAATGAAGGACCGAGAGGAGAAGTTTAACATGGAACTAGAAACTATAGACGCTTAGGTTATAAATTAGAAATATATCAACTTAGTAGTCAGGTTTCCATAATTAATTTGAATAATAACTTGTCGAATTCGAAAGCTAGATTTAGTCTATTATTTGAGTTAATCTTAGAATCCGACTGTTAATTTAGTAAAACAATTATCCAATTGTTTCCTCCTAGTCATACATAGGAGATTAAATTAGTGAAGTTAATTCTCAAGAGTCTTCCAATTCGAATAATATATTCGTCTTTGCTTCCGGTTGAATAATTTACTTTTCAAACTATTTTGTGACTTTCTTTAAAAGCCTTCACACAATAAATCGGAATCTAATGTTTAGGATTGCCTTTATTTTTGTTTTTGTTCAAAATTAATTTAAGTGAACCAATTTCACCTACGTGGGGAACAACCTTAGGTAATCACTACAACTACCTCATAGACTTACAAGTAGGATGGCCTAGGTCATTTTTAGAACTTTTTGGGCACAATGCACAGTCATGCACACAACTATGTGAATGACCGTGTCCACTCTAAAAACTCTAAATTTGAGCTATAAATGGATAAAACGAAGAGAAAATTGAGAGGAAGTTAAAAAGGGATTTGTATGAGGTTCAAGGGGGTTTGGAAAAGACATATTGACGGGTTGGAATGATAAAAAGAATGAAGAACAAGCAAAGAAACATATTTGGGGTGGATTTTTATCAAGCTAAAGTAGAGTTTCATGAAGATTAAAAGGGATTTCATTATAGTGCTTTTAGTTTTCTATTTGTTCTTTAGTCTTGATATAATGATTATTAACTAAACATTTATTAGTAGTTGGATTAGATGAACCCTAGCATAGACCTTGTAGTGATTTTACTTTAAGTTAATTCATTCTTTAATTTTAATAATATTCAATTGTGTCTTTTTAATTATCCTTGAATTAATATTGCTAGCGTATTATTTCATGTATGAATTGGTGCAATTGAGATTAAGAAATCCTTCTTGTATGAATAGATCTATTATAATTGAAAGGAGTTGCATGCAAACTAGAGATAGGTCAACATAAATCCTTTAGATTAGGTTCAAACCTAAAAGTGAAATTTAAGAATCAATTAATGCAATCTTAGGGGTTTAAACTAGAAAGAGGTTTTAGTTAATCAACACAGGGCTAGGTGTTAATAGTCATGAGAAAGATATTAGCATAAGATAGGAATTTTTGTAATCCAATGAACTAAAGTTTAAATTAGGGCAATAATTATTACTCAAGAAGTTTTAGGGGCATTCAAAGTCTAAGTACCAATGTTTTCCTTAATTGTTTCTAAGTTTAATCTTTGTTCTAGTTAGTTAATTATGTTGATCTATTTTACTTTATTGTTTTAATTTTGCATTTGATTTATCTTAAACACCATAATCTTTTAGTCTAGAAAATAGAAAGATGGTAAGTATTAGTAATTCTAACCCTTATATGATCGACCTATTCTTGCTAGTGGTAGTTACAGCTATATTAGGCACTTGAAGTTTAAAATATTAAAATTACTTTCTATCAGTATTCTTCATAGTTAATGAGGGCATTACCATCTTAAGGTGAATATGTAACTTATCTATTAAGGGTGTTGATTTTTTTGTACATAATAATGGTATTGAATGTATAAATATCTTCTATAGCTTTTATTAAACCTTGATATCTTAATATTTAAGCGATTTTACTCTCGTTTTAAGGTGAACATGTGACTTATCTATTATGAATGGTGATAATTTTTTGTACATAAGCATGGTATAGGATGTATAAAAGCCTAGTATAGTTTCAACTAAGCTTGGTATTCTTTGCACTCAGTGATAGTATTACCATTTAAGGTGAATGTGTGACTTAACTGTTATGGACAATAGTATTTTTTAAAACATAAGTGTGGTATTGGATATATGAAGATATAGCATAGTTTTCATTAAGGCGTGATATCTTAATTCTAAAGTGGTGGTTTTTTTATTCTAAGGTGAATGTGTCACTTGTCTGTTATCGAAGATGGTAGTTTTTTAGCATGGTATTAGATGCATGAAAGTTTGGTATAGTTTTACGTAAGCCATAATATTTTTCATACTAATTGATGGTATTACTATTTCAAAGTGAACATGTGACTTATCCTTCATGATTAGTATTTTTTGTGTATAAGCATGGTATTGGATATATGAAGATATGGAATAGTTTTCATTGAAGTGTGGTATCTTAATATTAAAGTGATGGTATTCTCATTTTAAGGTCAACATGTCACTTATTTGTTATGAGTAGTGGGCAGTTTTTACAAATAGCAAGATATTGGATGCATAGAATCCTAGCATAGTTTTATTGAGCCATGATATTCTTCTTATTTGGTGATGATATTTTATTTTAAAGTGAACGTTTCACTTATCTATTATAAGTGGTAGGTGGGAAGTATTTTTTGAACATAAGCATGGTGTTTTATGCATGAAATTCTTGTTTAGTTTGTATTAGCACATGAAACCTTAATATTAAATGATACGTGAACGTGTGGCTTGTCTATTATAAGTGATGGTATATTTTGTACATAAGCACGGTGTTGAATATATGAAAGTTTAGTATAGTTTTAACTAAACCATATTATTCTTTATACTCATTGATGACATTCTTATTTTAAGGTAAATATGTGACTTATGTTGTATTATGGTATTTTTCTTATACATACACATGGTATTAAATGTATAGAATCCTATTTATTAAGTCATAGTATTTTTCGTGCTCATTAAGGGTATTCTCGTAACTTTTACAATGAAGATTCTAAGTTTCCTATAAACTCATACATCAAAGGTCAAGCTCCTAACCTTAGTCATAAAGTTAACGGTGATGCAAGTGAGTACTTCATATTTGTGGTTCTTCGTTGTCAACTAAAAGTATTTGCCATCAAACCAAAATAATAATGGCTCTATTTAAAAATCATTTTAAATAAAAGTCTTGTTTCTTTAAAACATTGTCAAAATAGTAATGGTATTAGTATAAATAACTTTTTAAGAAATTAAAATTTTCTTTTTCAAAGTTACAACAACAAACTTTAATAAAAAAAGAAATAAATACTTCCTTAATTCTTTTTGCTAGTTGATAAATTCTACTAAAAGATGAAGTAGGATGTGATTTACTTATGTGCCAAGTGGTTAGTTATAATTGGCCGCCAATAATCAACTATTTTAGTCGTCCCCATTTACTATTCGACCCTTTCTTATCCCACACGTCCAAGTGAATGTCCGAAATGGGTCTACATAAAGTTTTGGGCTCAACTTAAGGACCGCAGCAGTTGAGTCGATTAGATGTTCAGTAACATCAGACTTCAGTTTCTCGGTTTCTCCGATATAGGGTTTAAGCGTTCCTTCGCTTGTACTACTTACTGCCCGTATGGCGATGGGTTCGTAAGTTCTCTTCTAATTGACATGGTTGTAAATTTCCACAATTTTGGCACTTCTTCCGGTTTCTGTGAAGTTTTACATAGATTGTCTTCGTGGTCGAAGTTTGATGCTTCTGATTCAGTCCAACTATGGATGGCTCTCTCTTTAATGAAGATCGTATTTTGCCATCTTTCTTACTCTTATCAACCCATCCTAGTTATGCTTGTTGGATTGAAAGAACAGATTCATATTTCTGCTAAATAAAGAAGTTGATTAATGGGCTTTTCGAACTTGGGTGGGAATCTTAGACAACATAATGCCTTCGGCTTAAGATATCATTGGAGCTTATGGTTTCGTTTCGTAGGCCAAACAGGACCTATCACATGAGTTTGTTTTTAGCCGGACTGTAGCTCTGAATCTAATCTTTCTTTTGACCCAAAAAAGAAAATCTACTTTTTTTTCTCCTTGGACCGTAATGTGTTCTAAGCATTTGGCAAGTGACAACAATATAACAGCAGGTGTATATACGCCAATTCCTGAAGTCTTCATCAGAGCAGTTTATCTTTTCTTATTTGCCTCATGCACAACCTGTCCTTTTGAGTTGCTTGTTATATTTCTCCTTTCTTATTTGGAGCTGGAACTGAGTTAGAGCTGAATATGGATCACTCTAGTTTTCTGGCCGTGGTGGCAGAAAGTTAAACCAAGTTTTTGGTATTTTGTTTCATTTCATTATTTTGAATTATTTACTTGTGATTCTATGTACGCGTATAGGAAAGGCATTCGTTTTCTTAGTTTTATTGCTTGCAGTAGAAAGAGTTCCTGGGATCCTACTGTATCTCTTATGCTCAATCACCCGTCCCTTATGCTGCTCGAGAGGAGCAATACAAGGGATCATTTTAAACAGATCTTGGGACAAATAATGAGGAGCAATCTCATTGGTCAAACATTTCCCATGAGTAGACTCATTTTGTTTTCAGCTATTTCACACCCTGAGAATTTAGACATGGCCTTGATACTTTTCTATGAGTTTACTCCTCATCCCAACTTGTACATTTATAACACCATGATTTCTGCTTTGTCTTACTCCGCTCATCAATCTTTTCAAATGTATAATTGTTTGTTGAGGTCAGCAATTTACCCAGACAAGCAAACGCTCCTTCACCTACTTCATGCTTGCAAACATGTATCAGAAGCAAAGCAAATTCATTGTCATGCTATTATTATGGGGTTGTTGCATGACTATGTACAGAACTCCCTCATAAAGATATACTTGGAAGATGAACTAATGTGGTTTGCAAATAATATACTTGGACACATGCTAGCTCCAGATGCTGTGGCATATAATATCTTCGTTAATAGCTATGCTAAGAAAGGATCAAGTGTGGAAGCACTACAATTGTTTCAGAAAATGATGGCTTTAGACCTCAAACCTGATGAGTATACCATGTTAGGATTGCTAGTTTCTTGTGGGCAATTGGGAGATGTCCTATTAGGAAAAGCTGTTCATGCTTGGATTGAAAGGAGGAAGCTCATTAGTTCATCTAATTTGATTTTGAGTAATGCTCTTCTGGATATGTATGTGAAGTGCCAGGAGTTAGACGTTGCACAAATGATATTCGAAGCATTAATGGAGAAGGATGTTGTTTCATGGAACATAATAATAGGTGGATGTGCAAAAGTTGGTGAGATGGAACGCGCAGAGGCATATTTTGATCAAATGCCTAACAGAGACCTTGTTTCTTGGAACTCTTTGATAGCTGGCTATGCAAGCAAGGGTGATTTTGAAAAGGTAAGCAAATTATTCAGTCATATGGTGGCAGAGAATGTTATGCCCAACAACATCACGTTGGTTAGCTTTATTTCTGGTGCAGCTGAAGTTGGAGCGCTGGACCAAGGGAGGTGTGCACATGGATGGTTAATTAGGATGCAGATAAAGGTTGATGCCGTTTTGGGTTCAGCATTGATTGATATGTATTGCAAGTGTGGAAGTATTGAAAGAGCTTTGATGGCCTTTCAGGAACTTACTGAGAAGGACAGTAGAGTATGGACAACGATGATATCAGGATTTGCATCGCATGGCTATGGTCAAAAAGCATTAGAAATTTTTTCTAAGATGCAAGACGACACAACTCCAGATGATGTTACTTTTGTTTCTCTTCTTGCAGCCTGCAGTCACAGCGGGCTTGTAGATCAAGGGCTCAGACTATTCCATTGTATGAAACATTGTGGGATAGAACCAGGAATTAAGCACTATGGATGTTTGGTGGATCTTTTAGCACGATCAGGGAGGTTGACTGAAGCAAAAGATGTTATTGATAGGATGCCTATGAAAGCAAGTCCATCCATCTGGGGGGCAATGCTAAATGCTTGTCGAGCTGAGGGTGATGTAGAAATGGCAGAGATAGCTTTGAATGAGCTGCTCAAGTTAGAACCTGAAGAAGAAGGTGGATACATGTTGTTGTCCAATATATATGCTGCTAGTGGGAGGTGGAACTATTCTGGTAAGATTAGGGGGGTCATGGAAAGTAGAGGAGTGAAGAAAACTGCTGGCTGCAGTAGTGTGGTAATCGACGGAGTTGCTCACAATTTTCTTTCTGCAGACAGGTTACATCCAAGAGAGGAAGAGGTCAAGGCCATTTTGAGTTTTCTGAAAAGAGAAATGAAACTAGGGACCGATTTTCCACTTGCTATGCTTCCTTGACTATATTAACATTGGCCGAGGTTGGCCAGTTTAACCTTTCAGTCAAAATATAGATGCGGGGATGTGAAGGATGTTTGTACCAATACCATAAGGATATTGTCAATGATCCTCGTGCATTTAGTTCAGCTGGAATTTTTCTTTAATCTAAATATATGCGTTCTTTCCTGGGGACTCTTTTGCGGTGTTAGTTGTTCAAAAGTCAAATATAAAAGCATGATAATGTTCCCCTCTCCTCTATTCTCGGCTTATATAGTTGATAGTTGTGTACATTATATCCATTTTTGTGGTACCAGCTTTATGGATTTTAAAATTTGGAAACAAGTACTACACTTGAGTTCTGTTGATGCGAAGATCATAAATTGGGATAGAAACTGCATTTTTTGAGTAAAAGTGCAGATTTGCAAGAGGCTTTAGTCTCTCAAGTGATGCCAAGGAAAAGGTGATACATTGATATTCATTCAGAAAGGATCATTTTTTATATGGCCACCTTCCCCTCTAATGTAATGGCCGAGTGAAGCAATATCCTCTTTTTTCTGCTATTGTACTGGAAAAATTTTATGTTTGGTAGTATATAGGACGTATTAGTTATCGCTTTTGTTGACAACTACGCATCAACACAAAGCCGTTGTTCACTTTCACTTTGTGCACCACCATTGAGCCGTCAATGTTCACTTGCATTTTCTGCACCACCATTGAAGTTACGGGTAGATGGAGATGCCATCTTTCTGAAGCTGAACTAAAAAAATGGTAGGTTTTAGTGGAGTTCCATATTTATCATGGAAGTTTTCAAGCTACATAGCCTAATTGTTTACAGACTGTGTCCAAGTTTACAAGTTCCAGAATCAATAGCCCTGATCCACCTCTTGCCAGCCTTGGTCTTATTTACCCCAAATACGGCAGCCAGATTCACAAATACGAGAACAGATCCTTTGTTTTAGTTAATTAATTCATATACTATTCTATTAAATCTCATCTACATATTTATAGAGGGTTCACATAAATGTGTGATTAAAAGTGATTGAAACATTATTTTTAGCACAGAAGATTTGGTGCCCACAAGCTGGGCTAGCATAACATATGTAAATATTAATTATCACGAATTCGATTCTCATCCAAACCCCAGCTTTTCATGAAAAAGGTTACAGGAGTGGAGTGACCTTAAATCAACTCAAAAGAAGTCACACTTTAAAAGGAGGCTGGAGCATTTAAACCAGACACCAAATGGGTGGAAGATGTCTGAATAGCTTCTGTAAAGCTTCAATTCATTCCTTCTGAGATAATCCATGCAACAAATGAAATCTGATACTACGCCATAATTTACATTATAACCCCCATCAAGGAGTTGAAGGAAAGTCCGATTGTGTTTCTCAAGATGGGTGTAGAGTTATCATTCTAGAATGATGCCTAAGGCCGACGTTGTATGCATCTAATGGAATAGAATAGTTTCCATTAAGTTTATTCAAAGAAACATAAAAATAAGAGTAATTAATAACACCAGAAAACCAATAACTAGTGTTATATTTTGTTATCTTTATTTCCAATTTTGGGCGGGGGATGAGAGAGCGCGATGAAAACTGTAGTGTTGGGGCAAGAAATGAAGAGCAAAATAGAATCAACTTGCCTACATAATGAAGAACGTGTAGTCTTGTATAGATCCTTCTTTGAATTAATATTCAGGAACGGAGACAATTCCGTTCCGGGAGAGGAAGAAAAGGCTTTCTGTGTTCTTTTCTATTGCACCAACGAAATTAACGGACTGGAATACTATTCTACTATTAAAGCCTCATGTAGATGTTGAAACTAAATTAAATACTCGCATCAGATACACTCTATTCTTAAGATGGATATGTATGCTCTTTCCAACATTCAAGGGCATGCCAAGTTGTCTAAAACAGCCTCCAGTTTCGATGAAATTTAAGGATATAATCTAATATAAAAGTTCTTATCACCATGAAGAAAATTTTGGAGATTTTGTCATTTGTCCATTCGAGTGCACAATGAATCCACATGCCTACCATGAGTCATACTTCTTTTTCTATTTCTACACAACTTGTCCACTAAGTGTAATTTTCTGTACAAAAGAAACACTTCTACACGCAACTTATCTTCAAAACCATTGTACACCCTACTCATCAAAAGATTCGGTTAGCCACATAAATTAGAGTTAACGCCCTGGGAAGACCGCACTAGCTTGCATATCCATGGACAACGGATCTAGCTATGATTTCGATTCGATACGGCCACGAAGGTGACATAAAAGATGCCACCGTTAAAAGGAGTCATGAGAAATCATAAAGGCATCCCACGGTTCTGGTTGTAATGAAGAACTTGAGAGTACATTAAATCATGTCGCCCCAGAACTTGTACTAACTGGACCGTCTTTCAACCCCTGGAGACACGTATGTAGTGCTTTTTGCACATTATCTGCAACTATCCTCAACCTTCCTTGAGTACCATCTCCAGTTGAACCGCTGCTAAGTTCTATTGTTCGAGCCACCCTCAGTTTACATTTCTCCCACTCATCAACACGCAACCAGCAAGCGCGACCTCCATGACTACCTTCCATGCCAAGAAATGAGACATTAATATTTTCTCCAAACAAGTATCTCAACCTCACTGACACGCAATACGGCAACCAAGCAGCACCACCAGCAGCATTAATATGAGGTATATGAGCAGGATCGAGAACAACAGTGAGTGCAAAATCAACCGAATTATGAGACCGATCATAATGGATATTGCTTTTAGCTGCAGAAGAATTATCATCCATGGTCAGCCCTGCATGATTTTCCAGGCATAACTCAATTCGGGGTTTCTGACCAGAAGATATTTCTCCACCCTGTGCTTGGACCAATCCTTTCTTCCACGCAATCAGTTTTAAAAATTCTCTTAAAACCGATATGGGCAGTGTGAGAAGAGTAATGAATGATGCAACGCGAGAAGCATCATAGGGCTCCGATGCAACACGGCGACTGAAATAGTCGCATATTTCTCCTATTTCAGATTGAGTTAATTCTTCTTGAGCAGTAGTAGGGTTCTGCTGCTGTTGCTGCTGTTGTTGCTGGTGAAAACGCTTGACACTTAGTACTTGAAGAAGAAGTTGAACTCTGTGGACACTAACAGCAAATACATAGCCCCTGTTTAAAGAAACATAATTACATTTAGAGAGTACAGAATAATATAAAAGTATATCAATGGCTAGACTATTGATGGTTATGTAGAAAGTAAACCATGTGCAAGTAATGAACCTCCTTACTATCAACAAATCAAGAAGAAGATTAAATTGTGTTTGAAACAGTTCATAATTGAGTGCCAACATCAGCAATAGAAGGAAAGATCCAAGCAATATATTATATGCAACTGAACAAACAATGTGATGGATCATGGATGCGATGATATAAATCAGTTTGATGTTTCTTCTACTCGCCTTTCAAGCAAACAAGTTAGCAGTAGAAAAGAACAATCACTACATCAACAGGCTCCATTGACATGTCTAGAGTTGTTAAACTAAACCAAAATTATCATGAACCCCACTTTTACATCGAGTGAGAGCGAACCCCACTTTTACATCAACTGAGCAAAAAAGTGTAACTAGAACCCTTTGGCAGTGAAACGAGCTTCATCTTATAAAAGTTGATGGCACATTTCCTTCACCTAAGTCTCGTTTTTTTTCACCAATCTTGATTCATCTCTTGTAGGCTGACTATTTCATTAAGAAAAAATTCTAACAATGACTTAATCTGAAATATCAATCTATTAACAGTAGAGTATATGGTAAATGACTCAGTTCCTAAAATAAGGAGACCTAGTCCTAAAACAATTATAACCATGGTGGTGATTAGGACTAAATCATCTGCACCTCTTATTTTATCAATATCAATTTCTTTTGGTTGATATTTTCCTCGTTATGCCTCCTTACTAATGTGCTGTTAACCTCTTTGCCATGGCTTCTGCTTGTTTTCATAACACTTTATATGTTTTTCCATTTACAGCTCCATCCCTTCAGAGTTTCTGCTTTCATAACTTCATTGTTATATGTGAAAGAGTTTCTGCTTTCATAACTTCATTGTTATATGTGAAAGTAATAAGCTGTCATACCATGTGAAAGTAAAAGTAAAGGAGAAAGGTGCAGACAAGGTTTAACGTGATTCAGCAGCAAGGCCAGATTTTCTGTACCCCAACACTGGCATAGCCTATGTAGTCTCCTAAGTATCCCTATCTGTCTACTTCATTCTCCTAAACAAGCTATTAAGGACCTATAAAAACATAACATTCCTTTTGCACCACTATAATGGAGAAATTCTTCCTCCCACCTAATGCCAGCTTGAAATTTAAGCATGAAAACTTATTATAAGCAAGCCAATTAGTGTATTGAATAAATGGAGAACATGTTAAATGTCTTACCCAACAAAGAAGCGTAAAGCTGGCTGCTCCTGGTCCAAATTCAACAGTGCACCTTCATTATCCTTAAGGATTGAACCCAATATCTCTTTCAAAAGATCAGGTAACTGGGCGAATAACCACAGAACCCCAAGGTACTTAAGAATACCTCTTAAGACCTTCTTAAGGGCAACAAGGGGAACCCATCCGCCCCCATAGCCCCCATCATCACCAAGACCAATAATGGCTGTATTTAATTCTCCTCTCACATGAGCAGGGACACCACTCCCTGGTGATCTACGTATAGGTAACCCTGAGCTTACAGTAGACAAATTTGAAGATACTGGGACAGTATTTCCAGCACGATTCAAACCAGTCACTTGGTTGGCTGCCCTGGACATTGCTGCAGAATTAGGAAGATTCATTCTATTTCCATTGATACTTGAAACTTGAGATCCAGAATTTGGATTTGGATTGTTAGAATTTGCCAATCCAACAGGCTGTTGTCCACTAGCAAAACCTTGATCTAATCCATTCAGTTCCTGAGCAACATGTTCCATAATGAATGGACGAAATTGTGGACATGGTAGTGATCCACCAACTGAAGGGCCTCCCTTGGGTGGTGTTGCTGGCTGCAGCCAAACTTGATCTCCAGCAAAGCATCGCATGTCAACAGCAAAATGTTTGCGATAAATAATCCTAATCCAGTAAGGGCCACGTAGTACAACAGAGACATCTATCGGCAACAGTGAACTAGGAACAATGCCAGGACCTCCTCGACCAGCAGCAGCTAACACTGCAGCACCATGTAGGCTATGATTCCCAAGACCCGTAGAAGCAGTAGATGAAACAGAATTTCCAACAGGGAGTAGTACATATCCTCCCTGTTTTGGCATTGAAGAGGTTGGCCCTGTGGCACCAGTAACCCCAGGGACAGGACCAGCTCGTGCAGGCCTAGTTGCAGCAGCAAGAGCATGTAAGGGACCTGCAGTGAGACGGATGCAATCTAACAGCGATGAAACTTCAGCTCCATTTATGAAATCTTCCAGAAACTGTAAGGAAGATTCATATTTAGATCCATAAGTGCATATAACATTGATAGAACATTAAATGTAAGCCAAATGGAAATACAAGTACAACAAAATGAAGCTAACATCAAAGAAACACATAAAAAGAGTTAAATTCTAAAATCTTAAAAATAAATTAAAATATTCATAATTAAACAGTTAAATAATATTTACTTGATTAATAATGAAACCGTAAAGAAAAATGTAAACAGAAAACTAAAATAACATTTTATGGTTTTTGTTGGGAAGAAATGAAAAACAAAATTCAAAAAGAAATTGAAAAAAACAAGTTTTCTCTTTTTTTTTGTGGGTTGAATTTCAAAACAGAAAACTGAAACCACCTTCTATGGTTTCTATCGGGAACAAGTCAAGACAAAAATAGAACCAAGAAAATCTTTTAGCTAAATGTATAAACAAAATCAGAAAACAAAAAACTGAAGGAACTAAACAACAAGTTTCTGTTTTCTTAAAACATAAAAAAATATGAAACAAAACGTAAAAGAATGAAAACTAAACAAAAAACAAAAAACAAAAGTTAAAACTAAATGTATCTTAAATTAACTGCGTTAGCCTAATATGAGTTGTGCTTTCAATGCGGTTACTGTTTGGAGAATAATACTAACAATAACAAAAAACACATAAATGTCAAAAGTTTGAAGAACAAGGCAATCATCAAAACAAATCTCACATGCTCATGCAGACACACGTGAACGCAAACACTCGTGCGCACAAAGTTGAAGTAAATAAGAGGATAGCTCACTTTTGTATGAGGCCAAAGTTGGTCTGGAGAAACATGCATTGTGCATCCCTCTTTGCCCGATTCCCACTCTATAACAAAGCGAGCCAATACACCTGACCCAAAGCTGAACCATAAGCTCATTAACCCAACTGCTTCGATTCTAAATGCCCTCCTCATCTGTTCTGATAGCTTATCTCCCTCAAGAGTGCCTTTTCCTGAAGGAGGAACTCTAACATCAGACTTTTCACTGCTTTCCTCCAATTTCTCATCTGTTCTTACTCCAAGCAATTTCCGCATTCCAAGGGCAAACATTCTAGCATTGGATAGCCTTCGTATGTCTGCAACTAGCTTCTTTATACTGTCAGACTCTATGGACTGATAACTCAGAACAACACCTTCAGGATCATAATGGATATGAGAATCTACATCACATGTATTGGCTATTCGAACCCCAGATCCCCAGGGAGTATTGCTGCTCCCTTTCTGAAGCTCCCACAAGTCCCTGAAATGCTGATCATTTATTTTGACATCCCAATACATGCTTCCGGGTCTTCCAAGCCGCAAGCATATGTGTTGCCATGAATTGCCACAGGCAAATGGAAGTCGGAACCAGATATTTGTAGATGCAATTCTTGGATTTGATTCTTCAACATAAGGAATGTCCAGTACATCCATCTGGCTGGTCAGTCTCGCATGCTTAATGCAAAGTGAACAATGCTTGACCACATGAAGTAGAGCAGAAACATAAACACTAGCAGGTACATTTCCTTTATTTGCTTCAGCTATAAGACTTCCATAACTGTAGTGTTCACTCTTGAGGACAGCCTTTGCTAATACAACCTGTGAAAATGACTGCTGAGAATGGGCTTCCAACATTCTCCCTCTCTTCTTAGAAAATCCCACTTCAGCATCCAAACCTTGAAGTGAAGGAATCAAACCCAAGATCTCTGAAACCGTACGCTTTCTATGATTTTTGCTATGCCTGGAAATGTCATGACTAGAGCCCTGCCATAATGCAATTTCTCCTGACACCTGTGCTGCAAGAGAAAACGTTTTTAGTCAAAGATGGACAAATATAGAAAAGTATAAACTCAGAGCAAGTATCCAAAATATTTCATTTATACAATCAATTCAGAATATCTTACATATGGGAGTTGTAGCAGCTTTCAAAGATCCATTTAAATTAGGTTTCACAGTTGCTGCTGAGATCCAAGAAGCATTTAATCTTGCAGGTGATAAAAGTCGGGATGACCTGTTCCCAGACATTGCATCCTTCAATATATCACTCAACAGTTTCAAATGATCATCATCCATTGAAGAATTAGAACCATTCTCGACAGAAAGTGGAGACCTCAGGGAAGCCAAATCCTGGTCTGATTTTGAAGCAGACAATCTCTTCACAGATGTACTCCTTCCTATAACAGAAGACAATGAGCCCATTGAATTGAACTGTTGTGGGCTCTTCAAAGTACTTGATGAATACAAAGAACCATTGAAGTGAGAGGGCATACTAGAAACTTTTCCAGCATTATTCATTTGTGATGCGTTAACTCCAACTTCCCACCTAGAGGAAGGGCTTCCAGCTTTGACGTTCTGAAGACTCATTGGACTGGAGCCAAATTGAGAAACAAAAGATGCATTGAGTGGAGCCGTGAGTGCTTGATCAAGTTCAAATACTTCATCAACTACAGACGAAAAATTTGACACACAATTGCCTGCCTTTTGCGTAGGACCATCCAGACCCAATTCACAGAAAAGACCATGCTCAGAACTCTGATCAGTACCTCCACTATTAAGCAAAAGGTGATTCAATTTCCCACAATCAAGTAGAGTTAGATTAAGTTCATCGTCAAGCATCTGCATCTGGTTAATGTCAATTTTCTTCATGCCAACAACATTGGTTGAGTCATTAACAGATTGAGATTTTCCACACAAATCTGGTTGAGTCTCTACCAATCTAAACAGTGGTTTAAAATCTTTATCAAGTTCCACCAGCAAGAAATAAGAATTCCCGCAATCTGGGAACCCCATTAGCAACATTGTAGCAGTTGAAAGGTCCTTAGGTAATTTCACACCAGCAAAACCATTGTCGTACACCTGCAAGTCTCAAAACATCATGCCTCAGTCAACTTGTGAACTAAACAACAATCTAAATCCAATGCCTCAAGGTACATAATATTTCTTTTATATGCATGTATCTACTCTTCTATTAGCATTTACACTTTAAGGGATAACCGCAATTCAACATGATGCCATATGTATGAATATAATAAGTAAACTTCTAATTAACTGAAGCTGCAAGGTCTAAAATATTGACCAAGGAAGAATTAAAAGAACAAAATGTTGACAGCTGAACAGTCTATAGACGTAATGTCTAAATACTAAAAGCAGTTATGAAATTAAGGTTACAATATAAAAGTAAAAAGCAAGTAATATTACCTCAAGGCCTAAGAACCTGCCAATAGAGGCAAATAAATGTAGAATACTTTTGCTTCTCAAGCTACTAAAAATTTCAGCTGCAGTAATACTTCCTTGATTCAAAGCTTCTTCACAATCTAATAAGACAGAAGGTGCAAGTAAGTTCTGTGATGACTGAAGAAGAAATCGTCCATTCCTGCAAATCAAAATGAAATTCAGACCAGTTAAGATCATGTCCTGAAAAAGAATCAATATTACAAAACTAATATTTTTCCCCACTTCTCAACCTGAGTGTGATAAGTTAAACCATAACACTAGATTCTGCAATGTTAAGCAGCAAGGGTGAAATGGAGACCATGAAAAACAACACTTTTGCAGTTTTTTTATTTTTACAGAGCTCATCAAATGACTAGGACCTTTTCTTCTCAAAATTTAAAAATTATCGTCATGCAGAAACCATCCAATACAACATGATAACATTAGCAGCCCATCACATACGAGTAAATAAGCATGTCTGAAGACAACTTTTTGCTACCAACAACGATTGCTTAGAAACTACAACTATCATCAACTAAATCCTTCTTTATCCAACATCATTTGGCATAACAAGAGAAACAGTCACAACTTTCTGGAGGTTGGCAGCTAAAATAACAAGTGAATACCCATTTTGGGCTGATTATATCCATAAATTCCTCTAGAATTGGACCATCAAAAGAAATGGGGTTTGGACACCATTCCAATAATGGAATAGATGAAATAAATCAAAAAATAGAATTTTGTTCAAGAAAGAAATCTTATCGGAACTGTCCATATCCAGTTCATCCTTCAGAACCATATCACATCCCGGATCTGATGAAATATGATGAATTGAGACAGTATGTTGTGAATACATAATTATCTTGAATATATTAACTATTTCTTTATTTTCCGATCGCCTAGAAGGGACAAAAGAAAATTCTTGTTCTTTCTTCAACAATTTTTTATCTCTAGTGGGACCTCTTAGTGGGATTCAAACCCAGATGAAGTTCTGACCATTTGATAGAGAAAAAAGAACAAATAGATCTTGTAGGATTCCCAATAAACTAGAGCTTTTCCCTCCCCCCTTCAGCCCCACTCTTTGGTCCTAAGAATGCTAGTTTAAGAATAAGAATGAGTGATTGCCCTTCTCCAACCCTTGTCTTTGCTAATTAATTTCATGAGCATGTCAGGAGCTAACTAATAGACGTTCTCAAGATCATCAAATTGAGTTGTTATAGTTTAAATATGTTCTAATTTAAAGTAAAGTGTGGCTTTATAGACTCACTGATACCCCAAAAAATCAACCAATCCTTATAGAAAGTAGCTAACAATAACATGACATTTAGACAATCATCATAAAAATGTGCACATGATTATAGCAGTCCTGAGAAAAGCCACAAGTGGCATCAAAATGAAAATAAATAAGCTATTAGCATGGGAAAAAGGATAAGACCTTATATTTATTCCAAGCATGAAAAAAGATGAGCCATAGGCACGCACACAAAGTACTCCCTGTCCTTCATACCCTCTGCCAGTGAACTTTGTCTCTTTCTGCATGCATATTGAGATCTTAGACATACAACGCTTACTTCTAGATTAAAATTCTAGTAGTATAGTAAATGCAAATTAACCTGAACCTACCTTTCCAATTTCACTATCAAGTTCATCCATATTAGACTTGAGAACAACATCACCTGCAGTACGACATATTTTCACGTTTCTACCCAACTCTTTTTGAATTTCAAGCAGACGAGTATAACGATTACAGCATATTGCTCTCAGCAGCAATTCCTCAACATCAATGCAACTTTGTTCGAGGAAAAATTCTGCCTCTCTTCCACTTAATGGGTCTACAACAAATGTGTTATGAGTACACTTTATCTGTAGATCTGGTCCTGGTTCAATCTTAATAAATGGACAAGTTCCTGACTCAGTTGTACTAGAGGTTTTTTCAAATTCTAGCCAATACATTATTTTCAATCCCGGTGTTCGTAAACTAGATGAATCAGCTTCTCCTTCTTGATTAGGTAACGTAGAATTCGTACTACCATCAGATATCAACTCAAACCGTATAGAATCCTTCCATCTTCCTTGACGGAGTGCTTGCACTTGCCTAATTACAGTATCCATAATAAGTGCAACACAGAGCTCATGAAGAACGGAGTATAATATCGAAAATGGATTCTCTGCTCCTGCCATTCTGCGCTCTAAATCATCTCCAAGAGCATGCCGCCTCAATTCCTCCAGTTTCACAAAACCACTTCTCTCACCAACAAGCAACTCCATATGTAATATCCTCCACATTGAGAGGTGCCCTCGGTAACCAAGAGTAACTAATACTTCAAATTCACCATTAACACGAAGAAGTGCTGTACCATTAGTAATTTTTACCTCAGAGATCTCCTTAGGAAGAGATGCTTCAAGTAACTTTGATCGCACAAGTGAATCTAGCTTCTTCAAAGCTGGTTTCTGCTCATACTCACTTAATGTGTTCTGGTTACCCACATCTGCTATACATTTTGGCAAGCGTCCATAAGATCCTGTGAGAAGAACTTCAATAGCAGACGGAACATCATATATTGGAGCACGAGCTTGCTGTAGTGCTTCATGCATGAAATACAATGAGTCAGCGGCTTGGGTAAAACAAGCATCATGACTTGAAAGAGTGGATTGGAGTTGCTGGCAATACTGTATCAGCGGAACCTGCAGAAACAAATGACAGGACATAGGAATATGTAGTTGGATTTTCATGTCCATGTTAAGAAATTACACTTAAGAATGCTCATCTAGCTTTTTTGTAATAAAAATTTCAACCTAACAAATCAGAGTTTCTCATAGGAAAACCCAATCACAAATATTTCCTAAATGATTCCGTCACGTAATGCAATGAATATTCATAAAACTTTTTTGGTAGATAAAAATTCAAACTTGGACCCTTATGAACAAAGCCTCGTCAATTTCAGAATATTTTCTTTATCCCCTAAAGAAAGCTCACAATTTTATTAACAACCCAAAGAAACGCAGAAATTGAGACAAGCCACGCAGCACCTGCTGGCACCACTTAGCGAGGGCATTAAGACGGAGCATCCGCTGCTGGGTGTTGAAAAAGTACTTCAAAACCAAAAGCCGTTTATCATAGTCCGACTGTTCACTCGACTTGAACTTCTCCACCAAATCCTTAAGTGCGAGGAACGACTCCTCCGCCGCCCGTCCCACCAGCGTCGAGAAGTCCACCGTCTGCTGCCCTAGCTCCGACATGAATTCAGAGTTCTTATCGCAATGGGATCTGAATATAGTAAGTAATCATAAAAAAATCTAGGGTTTTGGCGACTAAATCGGATACATAGACAAAGACAGAGAACGTTTTGAGGTCTTTGATTGTCAAAATTGGTAAAATTAGTGTCTACTGTAAGCGACAGTTGTAAGGAAGTGTGGGTACGGCGGAGGAGGAGGAGGAGGAGGAGGAGGTTGAGAGGCAGAGAGTTCCCCCTCCGTTCCGTTGGAAAAGTTAATAAAACACGAGGAAAGCATTCAAGTATAATCTAAAACTTTGAACTACTGCCGCATAGGCTGTTTTGGTTTCTTTCTCCTTTCCTTGTCTTTTTAATTTACTTACTACACTAGTGAAAGTATTATTATTATTATTATAAATTCGTGCATTATTTTATACATATTACAAACAATTAGTCGTTAGTGGTTTGTTGATTAAACGCCTTGCTTGTCCATATAATTAAGGACACTATTCTATATGGAAAAAAGAAGTGTCCATTTTTCTAGTAAACAAATATCTTGATATTATACACTAAAAAGTATCTTGATTACAAATAGGCAGCAAGGCAATCAAACTTCAGAAGTCCTACCTTGTTAGCATTTTTGTTGCAACCTCCATAAGGAATTTCTTTAAATTTTAAATTTTAAATTTTAGATAATTTATGTAGTCATTAGTAAGTTGCATATGATATAATATAATATTTTATTTCTTACATGCAAAATTTTAATAATTCAATTTGCCCTTGAATATACCTTTGAGTTATAGATTTTAAGGGATTGAATATACATTAAATTCAAACTCATTTAAATAAATTGGTTTAATGCGTTAAATTTATACTGAAAACTCGTTAGATAAATATTTAAACGAGATAATCGTAAACATAAAACCCAACTCACTCTTTATTTATAGTAACCTTCAATGTTGATTTTGTAATCTCAATCTTGAATATTTTTTTATAAGAGACACTCACTCTTTTTTCATCAATAATGATTTCATATTGTTAAATCAAGTGAGTTTTTATTCTATGGTTTTGATGATAATGAAATGTATTATTACTAATTTTTTATATTTAATGATATTAATAATTTATCAAATATTTGAGCAAAAGGATAAAGATCATATTAAATAGAAGCAAAGAAGTGATTAAGGATCAAAATAAGTAAAGTGGAGCATTATATACAATTTAAGAAAATTTCCAGGTAATACAAGTCAACTGGAACAAGAAAAATGAGGACTGAAGTAAGTTCAGGTGTTCTAAATCATTGTCATTTCATGTAAGCCTTATCTTGGTCATCTTAATATTTTAGGGGCTCAATCATTTAGTCCAAATTGTTACAACCTAAAGTCTCCTTACTATGGATGATAGCCAATCAAACTCCCTACTATAGAGAACTTAGCATTTTTTTAATATGCTTAACAGGTGTACTTTATGCAATCAAGACTTTGAAACCCTCAACCACCTATTCTTTGACTACCCATTCTCTAAGAAATATGAATGGCCATCAACTGTGTGAGAGAATTGGGCAGCTTCAACTGCTCGTGGCCACATAGCAAGCAGACAGGTATACTCTATGATATATAAAATATGGGAGGAAAGAAACTTAAGAATTTTCAGGCAATTGGAAACAACAACAACTGAAACGATCAATCAATTAAGATAATGGATTAGAGAGCATCAAACCATACACAATTTACTATCACAAAACTAGGCTACCAATATTTCTTGTATTCATACTCCTTAGCTATGGAGATTAAGTGTTAAGCTTTGGCTTTTGTAATGGAGTCTAGTCCTTTAGACTTTCTTTCCCTTTATAAGACATCAATTCAATTATTATTTTCAAGAAAAATATTTTAGGACCTCAAAGTTGTACGAATAATGCATAATGCATAAATGTTTTCATAATCCAAAGAATTTGGTTTGAACTTTAGATAAAACTTCTTATTCTTCAAAAATAGTTGGGAATCTTTTAAAATTATTTAAATCAAGTTTCTGTTAAAGAAAATAGCTTTTATTTTTTGAAAGAACTTGGAAAGTAGAAAATTAAGTTTGGATAACTTAATATGTGAATAGGTAATGTTTAGCATTATACATAGGTTGCATTGCTCATTGACCGAACATTATACATCACTTACACTATTTACTGATCAATTACGGTGTTCATTCGTTAAGATGAAAAGATTTATGTCAACTAGTCGACGATGAGTTCTAAAAGTTACTAAGAGGGGACTTTCTGTCTTGCTATGAGTTTAGTTAGTTGAAACCATAGTTGAATGATGTCCTACTAGCAAAGGTAGGTATTAGTTAGTCAATCTTGTAAAAAAGTAATCAGTCATACCTAGTGAATGTGTGTCTAATGACCATTAGGTTTTAGGTATAGTCTTTAATTGACTTATGAGGCTAAAGAAATCTTAAATTCATGCATGATTAAGAATGAGAAATTGAAATATGAAATGCATAGCATGTTAGATTCTAAGAATGTGGTTATTATCAATGATAAAGTAGATGATTGATTGCATGGGAATAAGACATTAAAAAATTATAACATGCTTGAACTACAAAAGAGATCTAATGATAGGCATGCAATTGATGAAATTGATTTCACTTATAAAAGCAAACATTCAATAGCCAAGACAATTTTTATGATTGTTATATTGTGATTTGATACAAGTTTTATTTATGTTTTAATAGACTCGGGAATATTAGATCATAATATGATTTCATACATAGGATTAAGAAATCCTATTGATGATTATATCTGTTGTAATTAGAAGGAGTTGATTGTAACCCTAAAGATTGGATGACATAAATCTTCTGGATTAGGGTCAAACCTAATAAAGGGATTCATGAATTGGCAAAACAATCCTATAAACTTTAACCCGACTAATTCGGTTGAAAACCTTAAGATTAGTTATTAGTAAACTCAAGGTCAGTTATTAGTGTGTTATAAGAATCTCCACGGTCCAATAGATTAATAAAACAATTGAGTAATAAAAGATCAGTCTGTTAAGGGTTTAAGGGGATTCAAAACCTAGATACTAATTATTGATATTGGTAATTTTTTGAGTGAATTCTCAATTCTCTGTTTAATATCATTACCTATTTTATTTTACTTGCTTTAGTTTTATTTTCTATTATTAAAATCCAAAATCAATCCATAGGCTAGATAATAGAAAAAAGGTAATTACTAGTAATCACTGTCTTTGTGGGATTGACTTGTACTTACTGGTACTAACTACTGCTACGTCGTGCACTTACAGTTATTACAATATTCACTAACTCCGAAAAAGTCAATCAAGTTTTTAGAGTTGTTTTCGGGGATAGTGATATTAGGAAAACCTCTATTTCATGACTCTAGTCATTTTTCTTTATTTTATTATGTTTTATTTTTGTTTATATTTTCTTTTATTTTAATTGAGCTTATTTATTTATTTCTTATTGTATTTTACTGTAATTGTGGTTTATTCATTTAAATATCTTTTGAAATTCTCAACTTTATCTTGAGTTTTTGGATTATTGTAGGATTTAAAATTCATTATCATAGTCATAACTTTCAATGGAAGGATGGAACAAACAATACTTTTATGGGAGCTAGAATACGTCTTCGCAATTTCTAATATCACCGTATGGAAGAGAGAGGTGTTCTTACATGTTTTTAGAAACTCAATTAATACCCAGGTGGTGTCGCGACATTATTGGTGGGAGTTATCACTACAATCAAGAATGTCAAACATCAAATTATATATGAGAGCAACCTAGCATGTATAATCAACCTCATGGTGTAGTCAACAACTATAATTCAAAGTGGAGCAACTCTTACGCCTATAGATGGAACAATGATGCTCCAGCTGAATATTTACAGCACCAAGCACCTCCAGTTAATAAGTCAACTTTGGAAGATATAATAAACAATTTCATCAAGGATCAATCATAAGGTATCAAGAAATAAATGCTCATATACAAAATTTGGTAAATCAGATGGACCAAATAGCAAAGATGTTATCTGACAAATTGCAAGGGAGTTTGCCCAATCTTATTGAAATAGGTCATAAAGAACTTGGAATGGCAATCACCAGAGGAATGGAAATGAGCTCCCAAAAGAAGAAGGAGAAGAAGAAAATGGAAGCATTAAAAATAAAATAATAGAATTGCTTGTCGGACTTAAAGTTAGTGATGTGAATTTGAAGAAAGAGTTTCTTCATAATGCAAAATATTATTTAAACCTATTAATGCAACATAGTGAAGAAAAGACAACGGTTGGCTTCATAGATGAAGAGACATTCCAAGAAGAGCTTCCTAAAGAAGCCTACATCTAAAAAGGGAAAGTAAAAGAGTGGCAGAAGGTAATTAGAGATGAGCTAGAAACCTTTATCTATGAAGAAGAAGAAGAAGAAGAAGAAGAGTGGACAAAGATAGTTGAGAAAGAACTGGCGAAGGAACTATATAAGGAAACTATCAATGAGTCATTAGTAGTCAGCTTAATTATGAAGGGTTTCCACTTCCTAAAAGAAAAATTGTTCAAGTTAGCAGATGATTTAGGGAGTTTTGTTATCCCTTATTTTATTAATAGGTTGTCATTAAAAAGCATATTAATGCATGTGATTGGATTGATTAATTTTATAAATTATATCCTAATGATTATCTTGTAATAGTTGGCTTGCTTAGAGGCAACGAAACTGCTTTGTGAAGAAAAGCGTGGAAACAAGCCCCTGATCATAGACCCAGGATAAGGATAAACATGCAGATTACATCGAGTTAATGACGTTAGAGAAGCGTTGCATGGGAGGCAACCCATGAATTAGGATGGATTTTATTTTATGTTATTTTATTTTCATTTTTCTTAGTTGTTTTTGTTTTTGTTTTTGTTTTTGCTATTTTTATTTTCTTTTATCTTTTTATTCCTTTTTTGTTTATGTTTTTCAAGTATGAAGTTTACTATTGGATGGATCAGAAATTAAAAAAAATCATCTTATTCAAGAAAGTACCAACTTAACCGTTTTCACTTATTTTTAAATGCTTATATTGTGTACTTTGAGGACAATGTACAACTTTAAGTGTGGGGATGAGGTTAATGAATTTTTAATGATTTCTTTAAGCTTATTATAATCTTGGTTATAAAATTTTGTGAACTGATATCTTGAATTGGTCGAAATCTATCCATTAATATTGTATTTCCTTGTTGAATATTGATTTGAATTAGTATGCAAAGGATGAGAGTTAGAATAAAATTGCTTTTGTAAGTCATATTTTTAGAAATCATTGAAATATTCAAGTTTGATGATATTATGTAGCGCCCCCTTATCCTAGGGTACATACCGAGATACCCTGAGGACATTCTCGTACATAACCTATGATTTTGACACGCTACATTCGATCACAACATTTATATAACATGGCATCATTTATTTTTTCTGATAAAACATCATAAGAAAGTCACAATATTTAAAAAACCAATTTCCTCTTTTCATTTCATAAACACTAAAAGTCTACATTGTATCTTTCAACATCCATACTAATACAACATCATAGCCTATTACAAAATGTGATACATGAAAGAGGAAATACACAAAACCTATCTAATCTGTCCAAAACCCAGCTGACCGACCTTTGAGTCATGACTTGTCTTCCCAAATCACAAGTCTATACTGCTTGTAGCGTCTCTCAATAAGCAAAGTCGTCCCTTGGTCCTAAAAAGTCAACATTGTAATTTTGGTGAATTTTGCGAATTCAATGAGGTAACAATTATCGATGGTTTACCCAATTCATGTATCGCATCAATACACGTAACAATTTATTCACATCTTTACATAATTGATCACATATTACATTCTCACTTAATAGTAGACAATTTTACATTTCAATCAATCAAATATACTTAACAAAATGCATATGAAATGCTCATGTGACTCTTTTCCAATTGTTATGTTATTATGACGGAGTGCTTGAACTGTCCCATATCCATTGTGGATATCAGGCTCATTTATACTGTCCCTTATCAATTGGAGATACAGGACTCATTTTACATAGTAAGCCTTTGGCTTTTAATCACAATTGGAGCTTTAAGCTCATTTTCAGTGGCTACTCAAGTCACAACTCTCATTATCTGATCATGCACTCATGTATGAAATGCATCTCTCATAATCATTCATGTCATGAGACATTTAGTTTACCGCATTCACATTTAGTAGCACTTTAATATCTCATTCATATATCACAATTATCGGACCTTTATTGTCCGAAATCAACACAATCAAATTACATTCATTCAATAATTCAAACATAATATAAAACAAACAATTAATTGAGTGAGTCACAAGTCGCTCCCGAAGCTAGTGCCTGGAAATTCCAGCAACATCTGGAGGTTGACATTCCAGTTGCTCCTCTATATCACAAAATATATGCATATCACAATTTGGCACAATTATAAGTCTTTAATCACATGTATGTCTATGAAATATGCACAATGCATGTTCATGACAACCCCGAGTATTTACCCATTAGTTTCGTCACAAAATCAATCCCATATCAAAACTCACTTAAGTATAATTTATACTTAGGTTTATAGCTCAATAAAACCATTAAATCACAATTCATAACTCATTGAATCACTTTTAGATTTTTCCAAAAACTGAATTTCGGGTCTACTGTTCTTGACCATTTAGACCATGAAAATGAAGTAATTTGGCAATACTTTCTTCTAAATTTTTTTTCTCCTATCTCTTAAGTTTCTAATGACACCAAAATCATTCAATTTGATTCAGTAATCTGAATGCTATACCTCAAACATTTTTGAACTATTCTTATTTTGAAACAATATACTATACTGAACTTACATCCAGAAATTGAACATCTTAGAGATTGAATTACAATTCGACTTCTTCAGATGATTTGTATCCCTATGTCTCTAGTTTACTTCAAATTAAATATCATCTCATTTAGATGTCTAAAGAAGAAGCTATAGTCAAAAGAAATAGGACTATTTAGTTTGCAATTGCTCTTAGGTGCACAGACCAAAAAAATCAAGTCACGGTTACTATTGGAGAGCACAGTGACTTGATGTGACAAATAAACATCAGTCTGGCAATTAAAGTCATGAGGGTGAGGGAGAAAAGTCACGGGCGTGTGTGACTCATGGGTGTGAGGAAAAAAAGTCACGGGTGTGACAGATGAGGACAAAAATATTGTGAACACACTCTGTCAGACCCGTCCCACATTTTTCGCTCTATCTCTCTCAATTGATTGCCATGATTTTTGATGGAGATGTATATTATTGTGTTACGAGTCAAATGGTTCAAGTCTCATGTCATTTGGAGGTCGGACAAATGAGATATAGCCAAAAGATTGAAGGATGTTGCATCAGCCTTTAACCTTCAAAGTCGCGATTGTGCACTGTTAATTTTACAAAGTCACGATCTTGCTCATGCACGATCGCGATTTTGACCATCAACTAACGAAGTCGCAATCGCAACATCCAGTGAGCAATAGCGGGGTTGCGATCGTGCTTAAGCACGATCACGACTTTCCTTGTTGGACCCCGAACTTTTGATGAAAAATAGAAATATTAAAATGAATTTAAATGAGAAAGAAATTGGTGAGAAAATTAGGAATTTATATGAATGTAAGGAAATTTGATGAAATTA
>JAOSBP010000204.1:12283258-12294226 GCA_027563825.1 Erythroxylum mucronatum
TGGATAGGTTGAAATTAATGATGGATTGATGTTGTAAGATTTATAATTTTGATTATGGTTTGCTTGAGGACAAGCAAAATTTTAAGTATAAGGATATTTAATAAATGCATATTTGATTATATTTTTACACCCATATTTCATGCAATTTGCTTGATATTTTATATATTTGTTGTATATTTGGTACTTAATTCACTTTAAGTGTGCATACAGAATATAATTGCCTTCACGACTTAAAAGAGAAGAATTAAAAAAACATGACATAAAAAGAAGATTCAATGCCCAAAAGGGATGCATGACCATGCATTTTCTTGTGCACTTCTCACAGGTAGTGCATATTTGCAATTTTCAGAGAATTTAATTATGCATGGTCTGATGCACATAATTTGAAAGAAAACATCACATAAAAAGAAGATTTGACACACTGAAGGCATGCATGGTCGTGCATCTTCTTGTTCACATCTCCTAAGATATGTAGATTCGCGATTTTAAGAGAATTTGGTTATGCACAATTGTGCATCAAACTGTGCATCAGCCAAAACCCTAAAATTTAACATAAAAGGACCTGAACAAAGGCTGAATGAGGGAGGGAGACTTTAGGAGGTGATTCCAGACGTGGAGATCGTTCCTAATGGGTGATTTTGATCCAAAGAAGTGGAAAAACACAAAGAATTCATTGAAACATTCATCAGAATACAAGATCAAACTCTACATCGTAAAAATATTCAATTAAAGACAATCAGGGAGATTTATAATTATGAACCCATTGTCTCAATTCCTTTTTCTTTCAATGTATGTTTGATTTCGTGTTCGATAATGTGTAACTAAACATCTTGTTAGTATTTAGGTTAGATGAACCCTATGTTAATACTTTGATATGATTTGATTCTTTTATTAATGCAATTTACTTGATTGTTATATTGTGATCTAAATACGTATTTTATTTATTTTCTAATAGACCCAAAAATATTAGGTCATAATCTAATTTCATACATAGAGATTGAGAAATCGTATTGATGAATAGATCTACTGTAATTAGAAGGAGTTGATTACAACCCTAGAGATAGGATGTCATAAATCTTCTGGATTAAGACTAAACCTAATAGAGGGATTCATGAATTGGTAAAGTATTCTTATAAACTTTAACATAATTAATTTGGTTGAAAACTTTAGGATTAGTTGTTAGTAGACTCAAAGTCAGTAATTAAAATACCATAGGAATCTCCACGATTCTATAAATCAATAAAACAATTGAGTAACAAAAGATCAATCTATTAAGGGTTTAGGGGGATCCGAAACCTAGATACAAATTATTGCTATCAGTAATTTTCTGAGTGAATTCTTAATTCTCTCTTCAACATCATTACTTATTTTATTTTACTTACTTTAGTTTTATTCTTTTATTAAAATCTAAAATCAATCCGTATGCTAGATAATAGAAAAAAGGTAACTGCTAGGAATCACTGTCTTCGTGAGATTGATTCGTACTTGCTGGTACTAGATACAATTATACCGTATACTTGTGGTTATTACAATATTGATTACTCAGAAAACAAAGTCAATCAAGATTGTTAAATTTTGATACTACTTATGATCTATTCTAGTTAAGAGGAACTCAATCGGTAGTCATCGGATGCAGCATGAATAATATGGAGATAGTTAAGTAATCAAAATAGGATCCATCACCCTAAAGTGATTAGAGACAATATTCCATTATTCTCGATTAACAATGATTTGGGTAATCCTTTGCCAAAGTAGAATAGAATTTTGAAAATAGTTTTCAAACGTCTATAATTGAGTCATTACTAATGGTGGAGAACTAATATGATTGAATTCAAAATAATTAGACATTAATTATATGCTCTTTTAAAAGTCATTCACAGAAAGGTCAGTTAAAACGACTTTGATATTCCTAAATATTTAGGTGATGATGATGCATTATTAGACACTAATATTGATCTATGAATATAATTTATTTAATAAGAAAATTAAAGATAAATTAAAAGAGTTTAATTTATCTAATACCAAATATAATTTAGGGTTATAATTTATATTTATTATCAACATATTTGGGAACTTAATGGGTCACATACAAAGAGCGAGTATATTAAATATGAAAACATTTAACAATTAAGGATTAATATGAAATATATAATCTTATTGGGGTATAATTAGTATTTCATTTAGAACTAATAGTAATTATAATTTTATTTAAATTAAATTACTAAAATATCTAGAACTTATTATATATAGACTTGAGCTAACACTTTTTGCCTAACTATCTCTACAATAGTTGTAGAGTTCTATTAACTTATTATGTAGATTTTATAAGAGGTCAAATACTTGTACGACTATAGTAGTTGAAATAAACTCAATTGATGTAACAAGAATACAACTAAACTTGGAAATAAGGTATAAATTATGATTGATACTTTATTATATTTTATATGTTAATCATGTTTTGAAACTTGAATTAATTTTAAATTTGAGGAAACCATATGAAAATGTTTCTTGTTTATATGGCAGTGTGAGGAATTAGATCTCAGCTTGATTTTCCATCATTTTAAGTAACCTCTTTCTTTGGTCCCTTAATAGAAACCTTTTACAATTAATCGCGGGCTTAAGACAGAATCACGTGTTGACCAAGGTTTTGAAATTCAGACCGACCGTCGAACCAGAGGCCTTATTGGTCACCTGTTCGACCGGACAGAATCGCGTGCTGACCAAGGTTTTGAAACTCAGACTGGCCGTCGAACCGGAGGTCTTACTGGTCACCGGTTCGACCCCGGTCGAACCGGTGTGACGTTATAATTACGCAATAATTATATTTAATTATATATAATATTAGTAATATTAAAAATATAAAAATATACCAAATAATATAAAAAATATTAAAAAATAAAAAATTTATTGAACCAATGGTTGAACCGGTTCGACCAGTCTCGGTTCGACCGGTCAATTGACCGATTCTTACTGGTTTCCACTGGTTTAATTGGGGACTGATTTTTAAAGGTCACTTGGATCAAATAGCTGATCGGTCACCGATCGAATCGGCCGATCCGATCCGATCCGGATTTCAAAACCATGTTACTAACTATAAGAGATCTAATAGTTCGTCCCCAAAAAAAAAAAACAGAGAGAGAGATCTAATAGTCTCTGCTCTTGCAATTCATTAGTCAATGGCATTTCAAGTACATTAATAAATTCACAATATTTTAAAACTAATTCATTTGCTTCTCTATGTTACTCCATCTTCATCGTGGGCCTCTATTGAAAAACATGGGATATTAAAACGAAACTGCTTTTATAACTCTAGTCTGTTAACCAATACCTGGACATGCTCAAGTCCCGGATGCTATTCTAATGGATCCACGTAGGCAAGAGTACTAGAGAACATAAGCCTCCAAATCTTCATCATATTCAGCCCAGTGGAGATTAATTAGCCTAATGATCATTGATAACCTATGAATCAAGCCAGCTGCGTAACGCCTACTCATGACCAAGACATTGGATTGGAAGCTAGCTACCTTATCCAATCAAATGTATTAACTATTAAGCCTTCCTACGATTTGGTGTGCACGAGCACGACCCATTTTGTATGTTTTCACCTGTAGAACAAAATAAATAACTTTACCAGATTGTAATGCCGCCTATGACTTTTTTTTTCCTCTATATAACATGTCAAAGCTTATTATTAATATTAACCACGACGCTATTGCTGACATTTAATTCTTCGTACCGTGAGAGTAATTGTTGTGCGAATTGACTAGCTAGATATGCTTTGTATTTTGTGCTTGGTGTTATTTATTTTGACCTTCTTTTTATTAGGTGTCATCTAATCCTCCTTGAAAATATGTCCGGGATCTGTTTCCTACGACACGTTGTGTAATCAGTTACTTTTTTCCTCTTATTAATTTTTTTTCTTGGATAGGACCATATTTTCCAACTCCTTCCTCAAATAGTAATAACCAAACTCGACAAGAACCAACTGTTGTGTTCCTTCCTTGCCTTCGACGCCCACATTGGAAGGAGAGAGAGAAAGAAGAGACTCCGCTTTACATGTTATTTCGTCGAAACTGAAAACACCGGAAGCCACGCACATGCGTACACAGTGTTCGCACACGAAACCCACGCTTCCGAGGCTTTGTGTCCGAAATTTTAACAAAATCCCTCTCACGTAGTTTACTTCCACTCTCCGAACTAATCCACCTTCACCAACACTCACATACTCCCTCAAGTTCCCATTTTTATATCCTTTTCTTTTTCTTTTATTAATACCCCATTATTTATTGGTGGATTTTGCTTATGGGCGTAATGGTTTTTGAGCTGAATGTAGTGTAGAGAGATAGAAAGACTGAGAGTTATGGCAGGGCAGGTGGTGAAAGTGAAAAGGGAAACATTGGAGGCATGCATGACATGCCCTCTCTGTACGAATCTCTTAAAGGAAGCCACGACTATATCTTTGTGTCTTCATACATGTAAGCTTTGTTCTAGATTTCTTACTATAACTTCTTCAATTTCATGTTCAGCTTTCATAATTTTGATCTCTGCTGTTAATACGATCTGGGTTTTCTTTGGTGTTGACAATCTCGATTTTCTCGTCGAGAATTGGTCACCCTTTAGCCTTCTTTTTTTACCTAACGCACAAGTGCTTCAATTTGACAATCTAGTTACCTCGAACCTAATGTGGGTTGCTCTTATCTTCCGATTTAAGTATGGGCGTCCTCGGTTTTAAACGCGGGTTACTCTTTGTTTCAAACTCGATGCATTGTTTTCCTCGGTCCTTATCCAACTCAACTTGGAAGTTTATGCAGCCAAGTTAAAAACACAATAGTTACAGAAGTTGTTACTTAGAGATTCTCACTTGGCTGAGGTCGTATTGCCTTGCCTAGTGATTGATGACGATATTTCTAATGTGCTTTATGGCAGTAGGAGTGTGGTTTCAGTATATTGCTTTCATCCGACTATAGAAGGATTATGTTGTTATATTTTTTGCCTTTCTATTTTCACGGTCAGATTCTTCTTGCCAATTAGGATTTGTTGTGGCTAAATAACCCCATAATTGATTGGATGATTTTGTTTTTGATTTGGATGTATCCGCCTTTGTGTTTGTTCTTGAGGTCATCATAGCCGTTGTTCTTGAGAAATCTATTCATATCTTCCTGCTTTCTTCGCCTTTTTTTTTTTTCCATTTTGGGTTTATGCTCAACTATGGACGATATAGCTCTTTTCTCTTGAAATATTTTCTGGCCCCTGCCCTGTTTCTAATGCATTAATTTTGAAAACTAAACTAGTCTGCAGGAAGTGCATATATGTAAAGCTATCAGATGAAGAGGTAGATTGCTGTCCTGTTTGCAAAATTGATTTGGGTGTTCTGCCAGTGGAGAAACTCAGGTTGGCCTTTTCCTTTATTTATTCCTGCGAAATGAATATTTCTGTCTGCATGCTTAGGAGCACACTTTACTTTTAGTTGGTTGTTATTGATGTATATCTAATTTGATGTTTAGACAATTATAACAGTACTAAACCTACATGGTTGGCTTCTTATTATTAGTAATTTCTTATCTTGTTCACTGGAATATTTGCTTCACATGACTTATGGTAGAAAGAATCTAATTTTGTAATGTTGTAGTGGATCAGAAATATATGCCTCTATAGTAGATGTTGGGTTTTTAAGCTGCTGATTATTTCATGCCTCTATCGTAATCAGATTCTGTTAGTCAAGAATCTGATTACTAAATACAAAACTGTTTCTCTCCTTTTACACTTCTGAACCTAAGTTTTAAGTTCAATTGCTATTACTCTTCTTCTGGTTTCTTTTAATAAACTTGTAAGACAACTCTGAGATTTGCTCTAGGTTTCATGTCTTTTTGGTACATATTGCAGTTGAGACACTATGTTGAGAATTGTTCATCATTTTATGTTTTATGTTTTATGTTTTATGAATTACATGCAGGCCTGACCATAATCTGCAAGACATAAGAGCCAAAATTTTTCCTTATAAAAGAAGAAAAGTTAGGACCCCTGATATAATGCCATCCATTGTATTGCCAGCAAAACGGAAGGAAAGATCTTTATCATCATTGGTGGTGAGCACTCCCAAAGTACCAATACAAACTGGGTTGACAGGAAGGAGATCTAAATCTGGTTCAAGAAAATTTCCTGCCCTACGAGGATGCGATCTTACTGTTGAAGAATCCAGTAAGAAAGATGACTCTGCTGAATGTCATCCAATGACCTCAAGCTCAGCAGAGTCTCCTAACAAAATTGCGCAAAACAAAAGGCAGGTAAAGGATATAAAAGGTTTGGTTCTTTACAAATGAATAACTGGTCTTTGATTTCTATCTGTTTTCGCATATCTTTTGCTGAACAATTCTTACGTTATGACTATTGGTATATTAAAGGAGGTAGTTGATGGGGAGTAGGCTATAACTTGCACCCATAACCTCTGATGGGTTGGGGAGATTATTTGCCACTGGGCCACTACATTCTCAATGAACTATTGAGTATTTATGTTTGCTTATTAATTTGGGCAGGATTATGCTGTGGCTGAACTTTATAGTCAACTGCAGCCAAATGATGACACAGAGGATGGCTTAGAATTAGCAGAAGGGAAAGTTGATTTATGGACACCTTTAAATTGTCTTGTTGAAGCTGCTAATAGAACCAAGTCTTCTAAATTAAATTCACATGGGCTGTCTCTTTCCAAGTCAGATCTGCCTGATATGCCTGATTGTGAACCTCATTTACCAGAAGTGAAACCCAGAGAACAATCACCCAGTGGAGATAGGATCGGACTGTATATGCCTAAAATAAAAAAAAAGGAGCATGGACTGGATATTAGAAACCAAGATCATACAAATAGGACAAACACACTTCCAGCATCAGTGAAGCGTAGAAGATTGACTGCAGCGCGGAAACGAGCAGCTATGTCTCGGGATCAGGGTTCCTCAGCCCAAGTCTTACTAGACGCTGCAGAGGCTAAAAACAATAGAAGAAATTGTCCAATTTGGTTCTCATTGGTCGCCTCTGAAGACCAGTAGGTTACTTCTTACTACAATCAGAGCATGTGCTTTATCTTTTCTATCCTTTTCCAGAGAGGAACTGCTGATGTCCTTTCTGTTGTTACTCTTTCTGGTGATTACTTCAGGAAAGGAGATACTTCCTTGCCGCAAATATCTGCATGCTACTTGAGAATTAAGTAAGTTTTTTCAGTTTCGTTACCTACAAGACGTATCTTATATGTCTATCATTTGCTACTTGAGAATTAAGTAAGCTTTTTTAGTTTCGTTACCTACAAGACGTATCTTATATGTCTATCATTTAGGCGACGTCATTTATCTCTATATCTTGTGCAATTGTGTCGTCCCAGTGGTCCAATGCTTGCTTTGTCAAATACAACCACCAACGTGGAGGCAAAAAATAAGCTTTAGCTGGAAGAGAAATTTTTTGTAATAGTTTCTTTACCTAACACAACCGTGGCCATTAATATAATATTGTCAGACCTGGGATCTATCTTTTAAGTCCTTTGAACTAGGATGATTCTCCCATTGTTCAGATGTATTTCAAACTATCAAGTTTATTGAAAAAATCGAGTTTTGAATTGTTATTGAAAATAAAAGGTTCATTTTGGATGGGTATTATAAATATAATTAGAATTCCCCCATACTGTAAAGAAGATAAGCTATTGGGGTTTTCTTGGGAAAAAGAAAAGATATCAAGTGGTAGCTTCTATGTTTTAACATAAAGTAACACTATTTGTAGTGAAATAATTCATTTCCTTAGAATCTGATAATCTTATGAGTAGCTTTGGCTATCTGCCATGGTTTAATTAGCTCTAATAAATATAGCTATTTAAGTAAGTTGGTCGAGGTGCTTTTATTGCTATCTTTACTCTGTTTGGTATCACTTGTATTATTTGGAAATGAAACTGCCATTGGATGCCATTTTACAATATCATGGTTTTCTCACTTTGCTGGGGAAGGTATACTTGGATATTTTAAATGTTTGGCTCTGAATGGAGCCCACAAAATGTTTCTAGAATTTCCACAGTTTCATGCTGGCATCCTTAACCATCTCATGTGTAATTGATATCTTTAATCATTTCACAGGGATGCTAAAATGCCTGTCTCCTTTATCCAAAAGTACCTTGTAAAGAAGCTAGATCTTAGTAGCGAGGCTGAGGTGAGTTTGCTCATTTTCTTTTCATGAAGATGAGATTGAATGGGTTGTTTCTCGAAGAAAATCGAATACATTTTCTTGCTTGCCATATGCATACAAGTTTGTGATGTAAGCAAAATAGTCGTCTCTCAACAGCACATGCGCATGTACACATTTGAAAGCTGCAACTTAGGTGTGCTGTTTTATGAAGATTAATGGGCTATTCACCAAATAAATTATTTGAATTGATTTTCTTTTCCCAAACTGTTGGCACGTTTTATGTATGGGCATTACCTTTAAAAATGTATCGAAAGTTTATAGTTTGCTTTCCGCCTTCTCCATGACTATCTACCAGTGTAGTGGAAATTTGTTAACCTATAGCTGGCTCTTTCATTTTGTAGGTGGAGATAATGTGCCGTGGACGGCCTGTGCTTCCAACACAGCAGTTACATAACTTGGTAGAATTGTGGTTTAGGACAACATCAACCTCGAAAAAAATACCAGCATCAGTTGGTTCCTCTGCGAAGGACTTTGTCATGGTGCTATCATACTGCCGAAAAATCCAAGCGTCTTAAATGGGCAGGGCATCAAGCCTTTCTTCCTTTTCTTGGGTTACCAAATGCATGTTAGTTTCTTTATGTATTCGATTTGATTTATTCTCTTGCTTAGAAGATTTTAAATAAAACTGCAACTGCATTGAATTTCTATAGAAGTTGGGATGCACTGAGCAGTTCTGCAGGGTTCAACAGCTACGTCTTTTTATGGACAAGGTATAAACTGGATCAAATAATAACACTTTGTTTCTTATTCTCTTAAAAAACTAAGAAAGTTACCTCTAAGAATGCTAACGTTGACTGCCTATTTATAGTCTATCCATGATTATTTATTACTGTAATTTATAACTTGGACTTGCTTAAACATAAATGAAAATTTGTGCTTAATTTATTACCCTCTTGGCTTTCCCCTTCCTTGAGTTCCACTATCCTTTCCCCCTCGGTTCAATTTCAAGTTTATGCTTAGAGACTCATCTTCATCCTCTCTTCAATACCTCCCTACTTCTCATTGGTATCACCTCCATTAGAGGTCTTGAAGGAAGGGGCTGGAGCTTGAGCCTCAACCATGGTCGAGTTCTTTATAGGAAAGAGACAAGCTATCTCCCTCCTCAAGACTTAGGCTATGAAGCTATGGGTTGAAGTGGTATTAATTAAATATCAATTAATCCTATTAAAATTTGCTTATAAGGAGAAAGCTTTATAGTGTAATGAAAAAAATCCCTGACACTTTAATAGTTAGCCTAAATGTGGAAACCAAGGATCAACTTGGAGAATATAAAGGAGAAGCAAATCCTTTTATGGGTGAATTTTCACCAAATTTCTCCAGAGTATTTAGATATAAGATAATTCATTAATTCAACGAAGAAGAAAATCTATTTGTCCTTTTAACCCAATTCTTCAACCCAATTCTTTTCTTATAAGCGAAAAATTGGCTTGGGCCCTTCCTTCACTACCCTCATTGCCAAGGGATTAAGCTTCTTGTCAAGTTTCCTAGGTAATCCAATCTGTACGGATGAAGCTACTTTCACTAGGAAAAGAGTTTTTATGCTAGGTGTTGAACAAGTTTTATATTTAATAAACCTCTCAATACACCACAAGTATACCGATTGTGTCTCATAGTATAAGAGGATTATGCAAGAGTTAACAATTCAAATCCTAACTTTGTCTAAGGTAGTAAGAAATTGATTTTAATAAAAGTAAATAGCAAAAATTAAAACATAATAGTAAAACAAAGCAAATAAACAATTGAACAATGAGCTGCTAATAAAATTATGGTTTTGACCAAGATTGAATACTTAGGACTTATTCTTTCCTTTTTTTGTTTCTTTTAATCTTGTTAATCAAATTATGTGTTTGATCTTAGATTTCTTAAGGTATTGATTACTCTCTCTCAACATTTAATCAATTAATCTTAATTGAATTCGAAAATTTCAGATTTACACCCTCTCAATTTTCAAAATTGTTTGTAACTTTTTCAATTAAATATGAAATTATCTATTAGATAATTAATTTCTCAAACAAGATCTCTCTTCGAATGATTGCTAATTTGATAATTGCAGGTCTATTAAATGGCCAACTCTAGTTGCACAATCTAACACTAATTACTTTTGGCTGACTCTCTCGATTTGTTGTTAAGTTTAAACATAAACTATTATCACAAACATCCAATATGTATTGAAATCAATAATAATCAAAGTCACAAACTAAATATAGAATAAATCCCAATCTAAAGTTTAGAACTTCATAAACATGTTTAGCATCTTAAAATTCAGAGTACACATCAAGAATAATGGAAGAACTAAAGAAAAAGAAGAAAAACTCTATTTGCTCCTTAATCTGGAAAGTTAGAATTCTTGGATGTTCTTCTTGATCTCCCACTTTTGATTTGATTTTAATTGTGGCTGCTACTATTTTAGAGTGCATTCAATGTTCTTAAATAGTGCTTTAGGGTTCAACAGGTGTAACTAGGGTTTTCCCACTTTGTTTGGTTTTAAAAATACCCCCAAACCCTAAAATAGATGAATTTTTTTTTTTGCCTGAAAACTTGTCACGATCGTGCTCTTGGTGTTATCTTCTCTGTCATGACTGAGCTTTTTGAGGCACGATCATGACAGAGGTCATACAGCCCTATACACGCCTGTTATGACAGTGCTCCTTGAGGCACAATCTGTTAGTAGTGTGCCCTAGGCTAATGAACATTTGTGATTCATGTATTAACATTATGATTTGTTAATAATATATTATGAGGTATTCCTTT
>JAOSBP010000204.1:12294326-12307106 GCA_027563825.1 Erythroxylum mucronatum
TATAATCCGCGATCTGCCGCAAATCGCGGCCGCTTTAGCGCCGCTTTTACCGCGACACCAAACCGCTCCGCTACAAGAGTCTCTATAGCGGATAGGTGCCGCTCCGCTCCTCCGCGATCGCCCGCTATTAACTACTCTGACCTATATATACGATAATCATCTAATAAACACCTAAAAACACACTAAAACATATAGAAAAATATAGTATAAATTCTACCTATCACTAGGTTATGTATAAGTTTGGATTTAAACAAGGTACTTTCAGATGAAATTCTTATCCTTAGGTTGGGAGATGATTACACTTTGATCTATGACAATGTCAAAGTTTCAAACCAATGGCATTCCTTGTTGCTTCAACAGGGGAAAGCCTAGGTCCCTACAAGTAAGAAGTTTAAAACAAGATCTTATGGAGAAGTAATGAACCATGGTAGCTTAACCACTTCTATCTTGTATGAATTAGTGAATCAAATAGCTTAAGTTATGAGGTAGCTTTGTCCACTAATAATGCTCCAATTGTTGACGCACGTGGAACACACCAGAAAATAGTACTTAACTCTACACAACTAAATTTGTAATAGTGGTGAGAAATGATCATATCCAAAACGAGTGTGTGATTAGCTTTGATAATGAACCAATCAATAAATAGGATTGAGGGAGGGGTTTGGTTGGATTCAATTAAGAAAATAACACTATGGAAGAGAAATTAAATCAAACTATACATAGTTGCATGGATTAATCAATGAGTTCTAAATCCAGTTTTTTCTTTAAAACTAATAACTGTAGATTAACAGCAAGATTTGTTAATCCTAGCTTTCCCATAGCTTATATCTAATTAAAACAAGCTCTTTAATTTGGTTTGGCTATGAGACAACCTAGAATAAACTCTCTAGATTTAGTGTGGTAAACGCATTACAAAATATGAAAACATGTTATTCTAAGATATATTATCCTTAATAATACACGACCATTAGTTTACTACAAATGAATCAGAGTTACAACGATTACATATTGCAATCTAGATTCTAGCAATGAGGTCATACATGAATAATCTATTTGGAGTATCTAAATCATTCAACCATAAATCCCATAACATTAATTATTAAATAACCTAATCGATTGTAAAAGAGAGTTAATAACATCATTTGATTAATCAATGCCTAAACATGTTTGTTGGCCTCGATATCCCCTTTGAACTAGACAAATGAAGTTTAGCTTCTTATAACTATCAAAAGGGAAGGGAATCTTCCTCCTTTTTAGTTTATAATCTCTTTATACCCTTTTGGCCTCTTAAATGCCTTTTTATAGTGCAAAATTAGGATAGTATGGTTATACACCATTAGCTATATGGGCATGTAAGTGATTGTGTATGATAATTATGTAGAAATCGCAGAGTTATACGATCCTAGTGAACTATACAACCAATATACACAACCATGTAAGTCTCCACATGGGCATGTAGGTCTAAGATTTGCTTGAAATAACATTTTTGAGTTCATACACGTTTTAAGTAAGTTACGCGTTTAAGTCACATTAACTCCAATTCTTCCATTCTTTATCCCGTCTTCACCCTAATTCATCTCCTTCTTGCTCCACGAGCAAACATCTAGCATTGATATAACGACACCAAGGATGTGAATTTAGCTCATTTTAGTTCTTATTCCTCGAACTTGTAGCTAAAACTAAATATGAACTAAAGTAAGTATCTTAAGTGCAATATAACATTAGTTAACAAGCATTAGGGAATAAATATATCATCAATTTTTTAAAGTTCTCCTATACTTGGTTTTGACCATCCTGGAGCAAAACTAGAAAAATCAAAATAAAAACACTTCCTCTTTAACCATATTTCTTAAGAATAGACAGTCATAAGAAAAGAGGAATAACTTTTAGATCCATTGTCAGAACTAAACATTCAATGTTCTTACTCATAATCAATCAATAACCATTACCTTCAAAAACTGAGCAGTCTAGGGGTAGACTTTGACAAGTTATGCTTAAAAATAAGATCAATCTATAGGTACTGTCAAACACCTTTCATGATCAAGACTTTCTATAACTTTGTATATCATTTCAGTTTTCCACCATTAAAGATTCAAATGCATAACATAGATCAAAGGACATTTCAAGGTTCTAATGACGCCAAAGGTTAAGGTGTGAAATATTTTGGTCATGTAGTTCAAAAGTCATCAAAACTAATGAATCATAAAGAACATTCAATTGAGTATCGAGTGTAACAGTTATCATCCACTCAAAACTTGGTACCATCGACTATAATGGGTAAAGAAATTCTGTTCTATAGCTTAGATTCAAGAATTATTATGAACAATCCAATATAACCATAAGGAGTGATCCTTCACAACAAATTCTCCCTTACCTACATCATAATCAAGTCACTCATTCTATACAACTTTAGGAAGAAAGACTAATATGAGTCATTTTGAAAAAAAGAAAAATGAATTTCCTCCTTGATAACTTCTTTTCTTGTTTTTTTTTAAATAAAGACAAAAACAAAGACAAAAATTGAGAGAAACTACATCAAAAATGGAACTCATTAATAAGAGATAAAAATCACATTCCATTAACTATAACTAAACTGCATATATGAATGCTCGTACACTTATTCTCTCGTGCATCAACAATTATGCATGCTTCCCTAGTTTTAAGGCTTAGTTAAGAGATTTTAAGTTAAGGGCTCCAAATGTGGTTAACACAAAAAAGCTAATAAAGCTCAAGGGGTTTAATAATGAGATAACCATGTTATTGGGTAGTCTGTTTGCCTAATGTAGCTTACAAAACAAAAAATGCCTATATCATTTCCATGTTAATGCATATGATAAAAATGTGGACTTAAATAGAAAATCAAGGAAAAGTCAAGATATACATATTATGAAGGTCACATATGAATAAAAGATAATGAAATTGATGAGGATGTGTCAGTCTAAGAGGCTAAAAATCTCACTACCATAAGTTTACCCACTAGTTACTACTCTTCGAAAGGAAATGTACATTACCCAACCATAAGAGTAAAAATACATTTCAAGTTTTCATGATTTTTTAAAAGATAATTCTACTATCTAATCACAACTATATAATACTAGAAGTAATAGAAAAAGAGAGAATGTTTTTTTTAAGAAGCTAAAAGAACTTAAAACATATCCCTACCACCACACTTTAAACTCGCATTGTCCCTAATGTAATGTTAAATGTAAGAAATGGATCATTTAACAATAATTACGAAAATGTAAAAGAAAAAGGAACAAACTCCCCTTGGGTTGCCTCCTAAGCAACACCTTTGATTATTGTGGTTAGCTCGACTTTATTATTTTCTTCATTGTATGATGTCATTTGGGTCTTCAACTATCATTACTTCCACATTCTTTATTGGGAATCCTTCGTAGTACCACTTTGGGCAACGACCATTCACCTTAAATATCTTTATGATTTTCAAGCTTTGTATCTCTATTGGACCATATGGAAGACATTAAAACCCAAAAAAGGTCTGACCTAATTAAAATGCAACTTACTTGGGAATAATTTAAGTCTAGAATGATAAATAAACACTTTTTGACTAACAAAAATGCTTTCCTTTAGATAATCTTGTCATGGAAAGCTTTGGTCTTTTACTTGTATATCATTGCATTCTCATACGAGTTGTTTTGTATCTCTTGCAATTATAGCTTTTTATGAACTCTCGTCTCATCAAGATTCATGTTGCAACACTTGATTACCCAATGTGCTTTATATTGTAGCTCTACGGGAAGATGACACGGCTTCCCAAACAGTAATCTAAATGGGGACATACCAATTGGTGTTTTGTAGGCTGTCCTATAAGACTACTGTGCATCTCCCATCCTTAAGCTGCAATCCTTTTGGTGAGTGTCAAATCAACCAAAAATAGTTAACCTGCTCAGAATATTAATATAGCACAGTGGAGTAAGGTCATCTCCTCAAGGAATGATGGTTTATCTCTTTTAACCAATTAAGAAAAAAAGGGGGTTTGGAAATTATGTTAAAACACAATATTAAAAATAACAAAAATGCATTGATTTGAAATTCAATAAAACAAACTTCTAGTTAAAGGAATTTATTTCCACCTTGATTCATTCAATTAATCATTGATGCAAAGACAATTCAACAAATTCATGAATAAATTGGTTCTAGTTATTAAAAACATATCTATAATAACCAATCTTTCCTTACCTTGTATGGTAATCACGAACAGATCGAATAATTACTCAATCGAAAAATAACCCCAGAGATAGCTAATGGGATTTAATGTTTCGACAGCCTTAAAATCTAAAAAGACCCAATTCTAACCAGCAAACTCAACATATGGTTTATTACAATTAGATTAATTAATTCCACAACATATATTAAACTTTTTAACGAGAAAATAAAATTATGTTGATTGCCACTTATTAAAATCAACAAAAAACTACGGATTTGTTGTTTTAATTAGCAGTATATTATTTTAGGATTATTAAATATATGCATCTATTCAATAAAACCCAAAACCATCATAAAATTAATGAAATTCAGGAATTAATTAAATATCAATGTACAATTGAATTCAATAAAACTATTTGATTTCACAATAGATTTAGAATCAAAGCTTCAATATAATCCTCTAACTAGAATTACAAAATTATTTACAAGCCATATAAAGGAAAGAACACATGAAAATTATTCAAAAAAAATTATCTTATGGAAGAAGTTTAAAAAATAGAAAAACGTTGGAGAACTTCAGGTGTAAAACTCCACAACCCTTGCATACATGCGAAGAAGTTTAGAGTAACACCTAACATTGATGAGCCAAAAGGTCCAGCTGAAAAACTCACCCACATAGCTGCTGCTAGTTGCGCTTTTGTCACTTTCTTCTTTAAAAAGTAGCCCTCATATTGCCTTTTTCCAAAAGACACGTTCCTCTTTCCCTAAAAAACTAAAACCCTCATTTTTTGTGCTTGTGAAAGCACCCTACTGCCACACAAAACATCTTCTTGTGGCAGTCGTCTTCCTCTCTTGAAAAAATTGAAACCCTCATTTTTTTAAACAACGTTGCTGTGTTGTTTTTATTTAAAACTCCACGCATCAAAACCTTTGTTGCTGCTTCTCACTACGTTTGCTTTTTTCTGGCCAAATGACAACATTTCTTCTATGCCAAAATTCCTCCAGCTACTGCATGTTGGTCCCATTTGCGCTGGTTACATCTTTTGCTGCTACGTTGTTTCTCATCTACTACGTAACTAGTGTTTCATCTTGGCTGTGCTGTGTTTTGGTCTCCCTGCAGCTAGCTTATGCACTACCTTATTGCTTTTAATTCCTGCTATATGTTTTTGCTACTTTTCTCCAAAATAGCTCCATATTTCTTAACCTCCAAAAATAATGTAGAAAATACCATAATCAGGACCATATTTATCTAATATGCTCTAAAAAAAATCCCAAATTGATATGTAAATTAATATCCTATCAAATTCCCCCACATCTAAACAATGCTTGTTCCTAAGCATTCAAAAGACTTGAAAACAAAACAAAACGAAACAAACCTAAACAAATTTGTTTACAACTCTTTTAAAAAATTTAGCCAACATACATTATCTTACCGAACCAAGATCATAATCAAGCCACACGCATTTCATATGATTCAACTCTAGAACAACCGTCACAATTCTCAGTGACCTTTCCAAACTCAAAATGCCCCAGATTTGACCTCACATGAAGATTCACTCAAGGCACTCAAGAATTGTTTATAGGACATTTCACTCTTATTCACACAATAGAATGACATTATCATATGCTTGCAAATATATCACATCACAACCATTTTTGAATTTCGTATAAAAATCAAAAAGGTTTTTTATTTGATTGTAATGGAGCTAAGGACAAGGGTAGGATGAAAAGGTTATTTAGCCTATAGTTATCAAGGTTAATGTAGACTACATTGCTCAACTTCCACCTACATTTCAACAATAACCCCAATAATGGCAACAATGATGTTCTATTATCAAAATTTAGAATCAAGGGTCATTTTTACAAAAGATAATAAGTAAGAACATTTATGATCCAAAACATAGGTAACTCACAATTGCTTAAAGGATATTCCAGGACTTGCAATTCATAGTTAAACTTGGATTTTTTCCTTTGTTTCTATTTTTTAACACTTTTGCCCCTTTTTTTTCTTTTTCTTTGGGCACTTCAAAACTTAATTTTTCTACATTTGTAGAGCATCAAAACATGAGATTTCAATATAACCATACATGTTTCCATTACATGTCAACCTTAAACCAAAAACTAGTGAGTTAAAGCAACTAGTTTTCCATTCCTTTAATAACGGATTGGAAACGAAGGTCAAAACACAAGGCTTGGGCTTAAATTTGTGGTTTATTTAAAAGAAAGAGGTTAAGGCTTCACCTTGGCTAACTAGGGGTAATAACATATGGGGTAGGTTTTAGGAAGCCAAAATGGTTTAATCCTAGATGGCTTTTATCACTTTAATGCACCAAATTCACTAGTGGTCTCAACATGCATAATAGAGCAAGTTCTAGAATGATCAAACCATGTGTGACAACACTCAACAAGAAAACAATTTGAGCACAAAGAATGTAATTGCTCTTTAAAGGCTCAATTCTCACTTATTTAAGTAGGCTTTTGTCAAATCTTATACACTTCTCATTCAAATCAACCATTGTGGAAAAAGATAGTCATTCTATCACCAAATCACTATTTATGCTAGTAACCCATCATGCTTTCCCAGTTCGACAAAATAATGCACAATAACTTACAAAACAAAACAATTTTTTTTAAAAAAATCAAGAAATCTCTCTCTCACATCTAAAATCTACATTGTCCTCAATGTAGAAAAGCACAATGCACAAAAACACAAAAAAGGAAAGAAAATTTAACAAGAACACAACATAAGTCATAATGAACACCAAAATTAACAAAGAAGAGGAGAGAATAAAAAAAAAGATAAGTAAAAAAACTTCTTTGGACAAGCTATGGTAGAGGGGTTGATTGTGGCGTGGTTGTTATCTGCGTTGTGGGTGTGTGCTGATTTGATTTTTCTTGCAAAGAAGAAACAAGCATAGGAGAGAAATTAAATAATTAAATGAGAAAAACAAAAATAATTGGGTTGCCTCTTAATCAACGCCTTTCTTTATTATCTTTGGCTAGACACAACTTTTGTCCTTCAAATTGATTCATAAATGGGCAGAATGAAATGAATCCCCTCTATAAAAGAGACATCAAAATTATCAATGAAAGGTTTAAGTATATGACCATTTACCTTAAATATTTTGTTAGTCTTTAAACTTTCAATCTCAATAACATCGTGAGGAGAAATGTTTATGATAAGATATGGTCTAGTCCATTTAGATCTCAACTTACCAGTCATGAGTTTCAATCATGAATTATAGAGTAAGACTTTTTGGCCTACCAGAAATTGTTTTCAATGTAAGAATTTGTCATGTTGGTATTTGGTCCTCTCTTTGTACATCCGAGCATTTTCATATGCTTCCAATTGTATTTCTTCTAACTTTTGGAGTTGCAACTTTCGCTCCTCTCCCACTGCCTGAGCCTCAAAGTTGCATTGCTTAACTACCTAAAAAGCACGATGTTTAATTTCAACAGGTAAATGACACATCTTACCACAAACCAATCGACAAGACGACATTCTGAGGGCTGTTTTGTAAGCAGTATGATAAGCCCACAATGCATCATCTAAATGCGAGTTCCAATCTTTGTGGTTGTTATTGACTGTTTTCTCCAAGATACTCTTTATTTCTCGATTGGAGACTTCAACTTGCTCATTTGTTTGTGGGTGATAGGTGGTTGCTACATGGTAATGGACTCCATATTTGTTAATTAAAGCTTCCACCGTGAGATTGCAAAAATACGTACCTTGATCACTGATGATTGCTCTATGTACCCCAAATCTACTAAAGATGTGAGATTTAAGAAATCCTACAACAACTTTAGAATCATTAGTGCTGGTAGCTTTGGCTTTTACCCACTTCGAGACATAATCAATAGCAAGAAAATTGTACAAAAAACCAAAAGAGCTAGGAAAAGGCCCCATAAAATCTATGCCCCACACGTCAAATACTTCACAAATTAAAATAGGAGTTTGAGGCATTTCATGCCTTACAAATATATTTCCACCTCTTTGACATTTTTCATAACCTTTGCAAAATAAGTATGCATCCTTAAAGAGAGTCTTCCAATAAAATCCACAATCCAAAATTTTCCTAGCTGTTCTTTTTAGACCAAAATGTCCACCACATGCATACTCGTGATAAAAAGTAAGAATGAAATGAATTTCATCATCAGGCACACACCTACAAATAATCTGATCTAAACCTATTTTTCACAAGTTTGGTTAATCCCATATATAATACTTATAGTCACTTTTGATCTTATTTTTTCTGAAAATTATTCAAATCATGTGGAAGCACACCAGTGTCTAGGAAATTCACTATATCAGCAAACCATGGTTCCTTACCTTGTTTACCTTGAACAAACCACCATTGTTCATCTAGGAAGGACTTTGAAATTGTTAAGGGATCTTCTTCGCGCTCTAATATGCTCAGATTATCAGCTATAGAGTTGTCAACTCCCTTACGGTTTTTGATCTCCCAATCAAATTCTTGTAGCAGAAGGATCCATTGTATCAGCCTAGGCTTTGACTCTTTTTTTCCCATGAGATATTTGAGAGCTACATGATCAAAATAAACCACAATTTTAGATCATAATAAATAAGACCTAAATTTCTCAAAAGCATAAACAATAGCTAAAAGCTCCTTTTCGGTAGTGGTATAGTTGCATTGTGCGGGATTCAATGTTCTTAATGTGTAGTAAATAACATGGCTATTTCTATCGACTTTTTGCCCAAGTACAACCCCTATAGCATAATGGCTCACATCACACATGAGTTCAAATGGCAATTCCCAATTCAAAGTTTGTATGATTGGAGTAGATGTGAGCAATGCCTTCAATGTCTTAAAGGCACTTTGACACTCTTCACCAAATGAAAAAGACACATCATTTTGTAGCAATCTGGACAATGGTTGAGCGATCTTGGAAAAATATTTTATGAATCTTCGGTAGAAACCTACATGACCAAGAAAACTACGAACCTCCCTAACATTAGTAGGATATGGTAAATTTCTAATTAAATCGACCTTGGCCTTATCTACCTCAATACCCCTTACTGAAACTATATGACCCAAAACTATTCCTTCTTTAACTATAAAATGACATTTTTCAAAATTAAGAACAAGGTTGGTGTCAATGCAACGTTACAAAAACTTAAACAAGTTATCAAGACAATGATTGAAAGAATCACCATAAAGGTAAAGTCATCAATAAAGATTTCAATACAACTTTCAATCAAGTCAGAGAAAAGACTTATCATGCATCTTTGAAAAGTTCCAGGAATATTAGATAATTGAAAAGGCATACGTCGATATGAGAAAGTACCAAATGGACAAGTAAGGGTTGTTTTTTCCTGATCTTCTAGAGCTACAATAATTTGATAATAACTAAAATACTCTTCCAAGAAATAGAAAAATAGTTTACATGGAAACTTTTCAAGCATTTTATCAATGAACGGGAATGGGAAATGGTCCTTTCTCGTTCAATACACATCCACTATCTAGTTTGCAATCTCATAGGCACCAATTCATTACTTTCATTTTTAACCAATGTAAAGCCTTATTTTTTTGGAACCATATGCACTGGACTTACCCATTGATTATCAGAAATAGGGAAGATAATCCCTAAGTCCAATAGTTTCAGAATTTCCTTCATCACCACATCTTTCATTGTTGGATTCAACTTGTGTTAAGGGTCTCTCACAGGTTTGGAGTCAAGTTTGAGGAGGGTGCAATGCATGCATACTGAAGGGATGTTCGCCAAGGTCCAACTAATGGCTTATTTATAGTCCTTCAACACTCATATCAAATTTTCCTCTTGCACCATGGTTAAATCATTGGAAATGATGATTGGTAGGGTCTCACCTTCTCCCAAATACACGTAATTGAGATATGTAGGTAAGGTTTCAACTTGAGCTTAAGAGCCTATTCAATAGAAGGAAGAATTCTTTCAGAAATAATGGGTAACTGAATATAACTATTCACTGACCTGTATTCTATCTCTGGTATAGATGAAAGTGCCATAATAACATCTTTAAGCTCAATCTCACTCCCTAATTCGGCATCCCTATTTGTCAGATTGTTCCTTAAAATGACCTCCAACTTATCCTGCCCCAGATCACTTTCAAAATGTTCTCGCACAATAGCTTCAATCATGCTAACATGAAAAACAAAATCATGGTCATCTGGGTGTTTCATGGCATTTGGTATATTAAAAGTGACAACATTACCATCAAATTCAAAAGTTAAACTACCCAAATTAACATCAATCTTAGTTTTTACTGTTTTTTATGAATGACCTTCCTATAAGAATAATAAAAGCATCATGAGATACATCATTACCCATATCCACAATGTAGAAATCAGTAGGAAAAATAAGTTCATTTGCTCTAACTAAAATATCTTCAATTATGCCTTTAAGATAAATTACAGATCTATCAGTTAGTTGAATTACTACATTAGTTGCCTTCATGAATCCTAAATTCAATAAGCGATAAACTGACAATGCCATGACACTAATTGAAGATCCTAGATCAAACATAGCTTTTATGATTGTAGTTGTGCCAATAATACATGATATTGCAAACATACTTAGATCTCAACACTTTGGTGGCACTTTCCTTTACACGACAACAGACACATTTTGACCAACTACAAATTTTCCCTCAATCTCATGTTTTTTCTTTTTAGAATACACGTCCTTAAGAAATCTTCCATACCTTGGTATTTGATCAATAGCATCTAGTAGAGGGATGTTGATTTTAACTTTGCCAAAGGTCTCCAAAATTCCCTTTTCCTTCTCTTCTTTCTTTGGTTTTACCAACCTGCCAAGAAAAGGTAGGGGAATCTCAATTTTAGGTTTTGCGTTAACCGACTCATTACTTACCTCCTTTGTTGATTCATTTGAAGGGGGTATTGTTCTCTTCAGCTTGAGGCTTTTTAGTTTCTTGCTCCTTAGGTATATGGCTTTGCACCTCTTTTCCGCTTCGAAGTGTTATGACACTATTGTTTTCCCTTGGATTAATTTCTACCTAGGTAGGGAGTTTGCCCTTTCAACATTTCATTTTGCTTATGGCTGTGGCTAATTGGGACACTTGCTTTTCCAAATTTTGGATACCGGCTCATATTGAAAAGTTTGAGTGTTAGTAGCCAGACTTTTCACAATATCTTCCAAAGACATACTTGGCTTAGAAGATGATGATGCTTATGGTGGTGGAATTGGTGGTCTCATTTGAGGTGGATGTGACTGAAATCTTGGTGGCTTATTGCCATAACTGAAATTAGGGTGATTTCGCCAGCCTGGATTGTAGTGATTTGAATAGGGATCATATGTCTTTTGCAGTGGTCTTAGAAATCCTCCTACAACATTTACTTGCTCATTAGGTCTTCTTGAAGAGTTGGGCACATGTCTATCGCATGACTTGTTATAGAGCAAATACCAAATGTTTTGACCTGTTGAATTTATCCTACAACCAATTTTTCCACCAAAGAAGTTAGAGCATTTAATCTTTGATTAGTGGAAGAAACACTAGCCTCATTAACTCTTCGTGGGGCATTATCCTGTCGAGTCCCAAATTGTTGTGCATTAGCGACCATGCTAGAGATCAAACTCCTTGGTTCATGTATGGTTTTATTCACCAATGCTCCTCCACTTGCGACATCAATCATATTTCGATTCATTCGTAGAAAACGTTCATAGAAGTACTGGATAAGCAGTTGGTCCAAAATTTGATGTTGAGGACAACTCAGACATAGTTGTTTGAATCTCTCCTAATACTTGTACAGTGTCTCTCTATTGAGTTGTCAGATTCCATAAATATCTTTTATAAAGTTTACAGCACAGGAAGCAGGGAATAATTTCTCTAGGAATTGCTTCTTCCGTTCATTCCACATGGTTATGGATCCAGATGGTAAATGTTGGACCCCGAATTTTTAGTGGAAATGAAATGAGTGTTTTTGTATATAAATTGTGTTAGAGATGATTTATGTGCGTTAAGAAAATCTATTGATCGGTTTTGAGGACTTTGAAATTTGAGTAAATTTGTTTGGTTATGAAAGTTTAATAGAATGTGTTAATTGAAATGGAAGTTGAAAAATAAAAAAATAAAGAGTGAAAATGTGAAAATATGGAAAAAATTATGGAAGTTTGACTTTTTGGAGTAAAAGTTAACTTTTTGATTTAGGTCAAATTCGAGAAAATGATCTTCTTGAAACTTGTAGCTTCTGTTAAGAGTTTTTCGTAGCCATAAAGTTTGATATTTTTCGATATCGGGAGAAAAAGTTATGATCAGTCAAAGTTAAGTATTGTTTGTTTTGTGAAAATGTCCATAAGTGTATATTTGCAAGTGCTAGGCTTCGAGGCCACTCGTCGCATTGATTTAGTCTGAATTGGAGTAAGTGGTCTTAATGAAAGTTGTAGCTTGTATGTCAATCTTTACGATGCCATAAAGTATGCAATTTTTTGATATCGGGGCTAGGAGTTATGATCGTTCGAAATTTGGAAGTTGTTTAGGAAAAGTTGTTTTGGACAGAACCTTTGATTGGGTTTTTGACCCCTTTAGAGATGAAATTGATTTTTGAGTCCTTCTTGGAAGTTGTAGAGCTTCCTTTTATCTTTCCATAGACACCAAGT
>JAOSBP010000204.1:12325378-12347365 GCA_027563825.1 Erythroxylum mucronatum
TCAAGACCCCATTAGGTGCTCTTGAGCCCTAGAACCTTAAAGGATTCTTTAAGTCCAAGGTTTTAATCAATGAACTCTATTGCTTAAAACCTTGTTAAAAACATCTTAGTGTGTGAAATGGACAAGTTAATGCAAGTGGTCACTTGAAATCTAGCATCAACTCAATATCAAACACAACTAGGTAGATAAAAGAGAATCAATAAGATCACAAGTGGACATATATGAGACTTCATATATTTAAGCTTAAAGTTCTACATAAACAAATCCATAACACCTTACATTGTTCAACGCTTAATTAAACTCTAATTAAGCAAATCTAATTACAAAGCAATAAACCCCAACTCGACTGTTCATAAAAATGTAGTTAAATGTGACAATTTAAACTACTAATCCAAACAACACATTAAATTTACAAATCCTACACCTAGGCATTCATAAATCATAGCTAAACTACGGATTAAGCTACTCCCCTTTAAGCTCGGTAAACTCCAGCCGTCACTACATCTTCAGGAGAAAAGAAATGCCAAGCCACGCATAGCAACTGGAAGCCTCACAACTCGCAACGAATCTAAGCTAACCATGGTGGATGTCGGCTGTGAAAATGGAAAATAAAAGCTATACAAAAGTCCTCCCTAGGGAACCCCAAAGGGAACCCTGAGTAGTGAGGTCATGAATGTCTTTCTTTTTGTTCTCTTTTCTCTCGTATATCCATTGCCGAATGAATGATCGATCCCCTTAACCTAATTTGGCAAGGCTTTTAAAGGATGGGTCGCGGGTCGGGCTGAAACAGTGAGAGGATTTTCCAATTTAAGTCCGGATACCTGACCGCACGCCGCGACGTGCTCTTGTTCGCTCACCGTGGCGTGTGAATTATTTGACGCCGAGACGTGCTGCTGCGTGTTGATGCGCCGCGGCGTAGGAATTGGTGTACGCTGCAACGTGTCTTCTATTGGATGCGCCGTGACGTGATAATTATGTTTTGCCGCGGCATCAGTGATTAGTTCACGCCGCGACGTGCCTTCTTCTTGATGCGCCGCAACGTGTGTGAAGGAGCTTACGTCCTGTTGACTTTCTAATCCTTTTGACTCCTTTTTCTCCTACAATATAAAATAACAATTTGCAGTATCAATTGTCCTTAGAAAAATTATAGTGCAATTAATGTCAATTTGCAACAATTTTACTAACAAATTGCATAAAATACGAGCTCACTATAAGGAACTAATTTAAGCACAAAATCACGAATTAAGAGTCAAAAAGTATATTAACAACCATAAAAGTGCAGCCAATTTATAAGATAAACTTGGGCTCAATTAGTAGGCCAAAATTTCATCATCTAGTTTGGTTGTCCAATCTTTTTTTAAACTATTAACAATCGTCTCCAAGATCTTTTTTAGCTTTCTATTCACCATTTCTACTTTTCCACTTATCTGGGGGTGGTAAAGAGTTACGACTAAATGTTGCACCCTATATCTTTTCAACATAGCCTCAAATGGTTTTTTTTACAGAAATGTGTACCTCGGTCACTAACTATGACCCTTAGCATTTTGAACCTATTAAATATTCACTTTATTGGAGTTGCCATAACCTTGGCTAATTTCGATACATATTCAACACCAACCAGGGCATAAGTAGTTTTGAAAGAGGATGGAAACAGATCAATAAAGTCTAGCCCCTAAGCATCAAAGATTTTAACTTCCAAGATTGTTGACAGTGGTATCTCACCTCTTTTCGAAATGTTTGCGACTCTCTAGCATCTGTCACAACTTTTCAAAAATTCCTATGCATCCTTGAACAATGTTGGCAAAAATAATCCGCAGTTCAACACTCTTGCAACTGTCTTGTTAATCTTGTAATGTCGTTCATACAAAGAACTATGACAGTGAGTTAAAATAACACGAAATTCATTGTCTGGAACACATCGCCTAATTAACACATTAGCACAATTTTTGTACAAAATTGATTCTTCCCATATATATTGCGCAAAATCATGTAAAAATCCCTTTCTCTGTTAATAAAAAATGATGAGCAAGGATACCACCGATGATGTAGTTTGCGATGTCCACAAACCATGGAATTTTTGCTTCATTTACCAAGAATAACGTCTCATTAAGGAATTGTTCGTTGATTTCCACTTGTGGGCATAAATACCCTCCTTCTAACCATTAAAAATGATTAGCTACCATATTTTCTATTCCTTTTTTATCCTTGATCTCAATAACAAATTCTTAACCATATCAGTCAGGGTTTTGCATCCTTCTTAGTAAAAAGATATCTTAGTACTGCATTATTTGTAAACACAACAACTTTTGAACCCAATAAGTAAAGAACAAAACTTATCACATGTATAGCTAATAGTTCGTTTTCTATGGTTGTATAGTTAAGTTAAAGTCCTATTAAAGTCCTGCTAGCATAGTAGATAGCATGTAACCTTTTGTCCTTATGTTGCCCCAATACATATGCAATTGCATAGTCACTGGCACCAAACATCAACTTAAATGGTAAACTCTAGTCTAGCGGCTATAAAATAGGTGTTGATTTCAATGCACCCTTTAACCTACCAAAAGTAAGTAAAAATCATTATCAAAAACAAAAAGTACAAATTTTTCTAGTAAAAGAGTAAAGGGTTTGTAAATTAATGAAAATTTTTTTATAAATCATCGGTACAATCCAAAATGCCCCAAAAAAGCTCTGACCCTCTCAGACATTACTTGGCAGTGAAAACTTATTGATGAATTCAGTCTTCTCTTTGTCCACTTCAATACCATTACATGATATCTTATATCCGAAGATAACTCCTTCCCGAACCTTTAAGTGGCATTTCTCCCAATTTAAGATTAAATGCGACTCTTCACATAGTTGGAGAACTTTGTCTAAATTTATCAAAAACTGGTCGAAAGAATCTCCAAATATTGAAAAATCATCCATAAATTCTTCCAAAAAATCCTCAATCATGTATACATTAATTTCCATCAAACACAGCTGAGATGTAGCTGGTGCATTTCAAAGTCCAAACGGCTTTCGTCGGTACAAAAAAGTGCCATATAGGCAGGTAAATGTTTTCTTCACCTTATCACATGGACATATAAATACCTAATTGTAGCCAGAATACCCATCCAAAAAGCAATAAAAATGAATGTCTAGTAACTCACTTTATCATCTGATCAATAAAGGTAATGGAAAATGGTCTTTCTTTGTTGCTGACTTGAGCTTCCTGTAATCTATGCGGACCCACCATCTAATAACTATTCGGGTTGATATCAACTCACCCTTCTCATTTTCCACCATAATTATCCCATCTTTCTTAGGTACAAACTATACTGTACTCACCCACTAGCTGTCTAATATTGGGTATATAATTCCTACATCCAAAAGCTTGATAATGCCCTTTTTGACAACTTCCTGCATGTTTGGATTCAATCAGCTACCTATCCCTTACTGTCTTACATCCATCCTCGAGATTTATTCTATGCATAACAATATTGGGACTTATCTCTCAGATGGATGATATTTTCCACGCCATAGCTCTCCTTCTTCTCTTTGTAATCTCAACCACTTTCTTTTCCTATGTCCTCATTCAATTGATTTTAAATAATTATTGGTAGTGTTTGATCCTTACCTAGAAATGTGTACCTTAAATGCACTAGTAGTGGTTTGAGCTCAATGGTTGGTGGTTTCTCACAAGAAGTTAGGGTTGGTAACTTTGTTCTCTCTACAGATTCCTAATTTTGATTATTTACTAACTCCCCTTTTTCTCTACATATCTCATTAGCATCTACTTCACTTATCTACTCAGATCATTGCTCTCTACTATTCCTCCACATAATCATCTACCATATCAAATTTTATACAAATGTTTCGCTCAGCCTTGACTTTCAATGTCTTATTCATGTTGAATTCGACATTTTTATCACCAATATGCAGAATTAAGATCCCATTATTAACAACAATGAGTGCCCACTTAATGTTCATGTATGGATGTCCCATAATGAGTGGACACTACATGTCTTCTATAATATCAAGAATTACAAAATCAATATGAATAACAAATTTGTCAACCTTTGTCATAACATCTTCCACAACTGCAAATGCTTTCTTTATCGATTGATCTACTAACAAAAATATCATTGAGGTTGGCTTTATATTATCTAGCTTCAATTTCCTAAAAATAGACAATGGCATAAGATTAATACTTATGCCAAGATCACACAAATATTTAGAAAATTCCACATCATTAACAATGCAAGGAATAGTGAAATTGCTTGGATCTTTTAATTTTAATGGCATATAGTTGTTGATCATCAAACTACAACTCGCTATTTAGTTATTGTTTTCTTTGAATCCTAATTTCGCTTATAAAAAGAGTAGCTCCTCTAATAACTTTTGAATACTTGGGAATATTTCAAGCAATTCTTGAAGTGAAAAACCTCAAATGTAGCTTTTTAATTGATTGAGCCCAAGTTTATTATATAAATTGGCAACACTTTCATAGCTTTTACTATACTTTTGACTCCTAATTCTAGATTTTGTGCTTAAATTGACTCTTAAGTGTGTACTTTTATTTTATGTAGTTTGATAGTAAAAATTGTCACAAATCAATATTAATTGCACTAATTAATTTTTATGAGAACAATTGATACTGCAAACTACCATTGTTGATTGTAGGAACCTCAAGGAGAAGGGACTCAAGAAGAAGTCAAAGAAGGCCGCTGGAAGTCAACAAGAGAAAAGGTACTACAGGAAGTTTGCCGCAGCAAAGTAGATCTATCACTGCGGCCAAATACAAAGGAATCCAAGTTGAACTTTTAGGAAAAGTTAACCGCGGCGAAGATTAATTCTCTCGTCGCGGCGAAGGATCTAGCAATGAGGCAAAACCTTTCGAAAAAAGTATGCCACAACGAACTTATCTGTTGTCGCGGCAAACCTTCGAAAATCTGAACCATATTTGCAAAAATCACCCACTATGTGACCCGACCCAATCATCCTACATTTAAAAACCTACCAAATTAGGTTACAAAAAGGGCCGACTACAGAGAGGAGAGAGCGATAGAAACATCAAGAACACACACTCTTGTCTCTCTCACGCAACTTAACCTTCATCCATCCCTTCGTTCCACTTTTCATCGTCGCCTTCATCATCTTTTGTTGCTGCCATGGATGCTATTGCTGGGTTTCCGATTGTGAGTTCTCCCGAAGCGATGCTTTGCTAAGCACCAACTCCTCTTGAAGATGTAGCAATGGCTTGAGTTTAATGGGCTTCAAAGGGGAGTAGTTTATTCATATTTAACTACATTGTTATGAACTCCTTATCTATGTCCTTTTCCTCCTACCAAGGATGCTATAACTAGTAGAGGTTATGTATTATTGGATCCAACATAAGAATTTATAAAGGAAACCTAGTGCTTCCATGGCTTGGATTAAGAACTTCTACTTCATTAAAATAAAAGCTTTCATAAAATGAACCTTAATGGGATACATTTTACCCATTCCCTTTCTTATATAACCTTTAAATAATCCATGAGTTATCAAGATATTATCCCCCATATTCCTAATTTAAATGAAAACTCCTTGGAAATTTTAGGTAATTTTAGCTAAAACAAGTTTAATTCTAGAGGTTAAAATTTTGGAAATGAGTTTGTAGAGGGCTTTAAAGCATGAAATATGCTTTAAATGACTCAATTTACTAGGATTAGGCATCTTGGGAAAGAGAGTGATTTAAATTTGATTAGTAGACTTAAGAAGTGTATCTTTAAAGAAGAATTTTATGATAGCTTTGGAAGTTTGATATTTAACCCAGTTCCAAGAATTTTTGAAGAAGTAATATTTCAAGCCATCAAACCTTTGGGCCTTATTATGGTTTAAGGATATGAAAGATATCTCCATATCATCTAGAGTAAATTCTTTACTGACATCTGGAGCTTGTTTATTATTAGTATTAGTTTTAAGAAAGCTTGCAAGTCTTAAATTATAGTGCATCCCTTTATACTTGTTCCTAGTAGACTGATGAAATATCTCCTGGCTAATTATTTAATTTTTTCTTATCCTTAAAACATAACACCATTTTTATTCCCAATATAGTTTATTATATTGGCACTTATTCTTGCTAGGATTGCTTTGAAATAGAATTTGGTGCATATATGTCTTCTATGTAACCCTTTCACTCTTAATTTATACTTTAGGGTCAAATGGTAAGAGTTTAAATCTTGTAGGTATTCATCATGTGCATGCTTTTCTTTATTCCTTAGCTTCATATTATTATGATCCTTAAAAAGTTGCTGCTAAGCAAACTTAAGATGTCCCTTGGTAGTTTGGATATCCGTCCTATTATCTATTTTAATCCCCTTGTGAAGTTCTTTGAAGTTTCTTTTACTTAATTTGAGCTTTTTTACACACTTGTATTGCTTATAGCCATCAAAACTAGCATGGATTCCCTGTTCAATTTCCTCTTGACATCTATTACATATTAAGGAGATCCTTTTTACACACTTGTATTGCTTATAGCCATTAAAACTAGCATGGATTCCCTATTCAATAGCCTCCTGAAATATATTGCTTGTAGTTCATAAATTAAGGAACCTAAATGAAGTGCTCCTCATTTGGCTCCTTTCTAAGTTGTAAATTTCATTAGGGAAATAATTAGAAATTAGGTATTGCCCAAAGTTAGTCTTAGCATTTTACAATTGCATCATCAAACAATGGTCTAAGAGCGCCCTTTTAAGCTTCCTTCTCAACAAAAATTTCCTTTGTTGCTTATTTATCCATATAAAGTGGTTCCTTTGGTAGCTCATGTTAGTGATTTCATGATTCTAGATGTAAGCTTAGAAAGCTTTATAAAGGCCTGTGGATTCTATACCTCCATCAACTTCTGAGTGAAATAAAATGTTGTTTAAATCTCTAAGGATTAGCCAAGGTACATTTATGGTAGCTATCAGAAGGTTTAACGCCTACCAAAGATCATTCTTTTTGGAAGCTGGTGTTAGCTGCATAGATGAAACTTATATGTACCTTGATGTAGTATTCCTTGTAGGTTGTCCATATATGAATTACTTATGCCTGGATTGATAGGAGTGGATTTTCATAAGTTCCACGTTCACTACTATTAGGATTCTCCCATAATGGTGATTCTTTAGGGTTTTAATCAGCTTCCAATTTTGTTGTAAGATCTATATCTTTTGAATCATACTCTCCTTGATTTTTGTCTCCAAAATACCATAGACATAAGGTTTTATTATGTTGATATGGTCTCTAATAGCTAATTATTTTTTGGGATTATTCATTCTACTAATGTTTTAGGCCACAACGCACACTATGAGTTGATGGAGATAGGATCTTTTTGGTTTTTTTTGTCTCTTCCAAATCTTCTAATTGTTGGATTGAACTTGTTCTCCTCTTCCCCATTAGTGCATTGATTATTTAGGCTTTCTATTTTATCTACAGTGACAATGTCTTTGGTGAGTATTGCCTGCTCAAATGTCTCTATGGTAGGGAGTATTTTAGTGGCTTCTTCCTTAAGGTGTTGAAACATTTCTTTATTGTTTGAATCAGTTTGTACTTCTTTAATGTTTTTATCCCTTACCTTATCTAAGGCGTAATCCAGTTGTTCCATTAACTTCCTATTCTTGAGAATTCTACCTATTGCTCTCCATTCAATTTTACTTTTGGGTTGAGGCTTCTGTTGATAGGTTATATAGATATTAGTTTAAGAGAGATTTACTATTTCATCTAATCTTTTAAGTTTAAGAACTTAAGATTATGCCAGTAAAAATTACGGAGAGAGAAGAATTTCCCTATAACACAAAATTAGGGATTACAAACTTAATCCTCTAATTTATACATAAAAGAGGAATATTGTTTGGTTGGTATATTAAATGAGGAGGAGTGAACCTTCTTTTATGGGCTTCATTCCTCCTCTCACATTTTCATCCCTCCGTTATGGGATGAGTGTTTTAACATTTATGATATGAAGAACTAATTTAAGTAATACAAATTATTATAGTCATGACACCTATCAAGATGATGGTTCTCTATTTTTCTCATAAATATTTTACCGGCAAGTAGCGTTTTGGTTTTGTCCACAAGCAGATTCTATGCTGTTTAGCCACTATCTGATGATGGCTTACATCAATTCGACTCAAAATGACACATCTAGGCTGAATGATTATTGCACGTAGCGGGTCAAATGTGGTACCTGGTCAACCGAAATGTCTGTAACAGTTTCTGACGTCTTTACATGTCCAAGAGTTATCCAATTCTAATAAATGATTTCATGACGACTTTGGAGTCATACTCAGGCACCTAGGGAACGGATGCTCGCCCATTGCACATCCACGTACCACCCAATTAAAGTCTCTTTAGCAATCGTATTAGCTCAAGTGGGAAAATTTTGAGAATTTAAATCATTTCTTATTAATCAGAAATCACAATTTAAAATAGGTGACAAAAAGTATCAATATGTGCGCAATATCTTTCACATGCAATAACGCGAAGGTGAAGTTGGAAGCAAAAGAAAAAAAGTTACATACATGACCAAAGTCTTCTTGCCTACTTGCTAACGTGAAACTGTCTCACTTCAACAAAGATAATATTGTTATATAGATAAATAGAATGAACAAATCATAAATTTGCCTGCAATTATTAGGTAAAAATATTCTTAATTATTTCTTTTTTTATAATCTTTCAGTTTCTTCTTTGAGATTATATATAAGAATATTTTCGCCTAATAGATGTTATATACAGGGAGAGCAATAACTTGTCCCAGTTAAGCCTCAACATGTTAAACCTTTGTTTCCTATAAATTTTTGTCCTATTAAAACAGTCAACAAATCAAAATTAAGTGTTGGAGTTAAATTTCTTGCCTTCTTTCTTAACTCGTGAAACTTAAAGCATCTTGAATTTTGACAACTTGATTCACAGATGCAGAGATCATAATTGCTTCTATACTTAAGATTGCTTTTCTTGATGCATAAATGGGTATATAAAACAGACATATCTTAAAGTGGATAAAAAAATTTGAAACCTTTCGTTCTTATTCGAGTTGGAAAAGATCCTTTACCTTAAATATCAAAATTTAAAAACTAAATATGAACTTCGACTCACCAAAAACCTAAGGTTATATGATATAAATTCATATAAGGAAATTAGATCAGGACAAAGTTCAAGCTTATGTTTTGAACTTTTTATTTTGGAAATCAAATTTTTATTTATTGTGACAAACCTTTTTCTCTTCTTGCACTGCGTTAGAATCCAGGCACCAGACTTAAAATCTTAGCAATGGGTGATCCTCCAACATGGGACCATCTATTCACTTATTTTGTCACACTTTGGTACTTAGAACTTATCCAAATAATGTTAAGATCTTTGAGCATACATTTTAACGAATTAATGTTGAGCATCTGATTAGATTGCCTTTTCATGAATTTGATTTGATTTTGGGTATGAATTGTTTCATTTCTGTTTTGTGTGACATTTGCATATCCTCCCAGGGAATATACGAGTGTTACATCGTTTGGTATCAAAGCTTATCTTGTATTAGATCAGAACTTGTTTATTTTAAATCTAAACATGTATCAGAATATAAAACATGTTAGCATGCTAATCCTTTTTATAAAAGTAGGTAACGGGCTTATGTACGGTATGATTGGGAGAATAAAAAAGTGATAAGTTTAAAGGAGATTTACAAAAGCAAATTTTCAATAATTATAAAAAAACTTATTCTTCACAATATATAGGTCCTTCACATTATAAATCCTTTGGTATTATAACTTTAACATACTTTTTTTCTTGCTCGCAACCTTTTTTTAGCATTAATTATGTACCAATAATTAAAAAATAAAACTCTTCTAATTTCAAATTTCAAGAAAAAAATTAATGTAAATAAACTTAATGGTTCAAATTTATAAAAAGGCTTTAAGAAAGATAAGATAAAGGATAATAATGGGGTCATAATCAATAAAAAATGTTAGGGCTCAAAATTATTTACTCTTAAGGGATAAAATATGGCAGGGTATTTCAAGAAAATAAGCTAAACAAATGTTGAATCTAAATTCCTTTATCACTTTAATGCTTCTCATTTAACATATGCAATCTCAATATGTATAATAAAAGCAAGTTCTAGAATTATCTAACTATGCACGATAACACACATGAAAGACTAAAAGAGCTTAAACTATTAATTTATTTGTTATTAAGGTCAAAACTCGCATAACAAAAAGTCTTATGTGTGTAAATAATATGTGATTTTTATTAGTTGACTATCTCAATGACTACTAAAAATATGACTTATAAAAGCAAGTTTATTTTAACTTTCATCCTTTTACATACTAATTCAATTCAATAATGAATAACGATTTTAAGTATTTTTTAACAGATTTCAACTAATTCATGATATCAGTTAATAAAATTCAATAACAAAGATTATAATAAGCATAAGAAATTTGAATCCCCTTCCCCACACTTAAAATTGTAAATTGTCACCAATGTACACAATATAAGAACATACAAATAAAAAGGAAGAAAGGATTGGAATTTGGTACTTCCCTGAGTAATGGTGTTTTTGGGGCAAAAAATCCCTAAAAATCACAAAACACCTAATTATTCAAGCATAGACAAGTAAAATTGATAATAATACTTACTTGGGCATCACTAATTTGTAATTAAATTGCAAGAAATTGGATGGGAGATTGAGAGGGATATGGCATAGAGTGAGGGATAGAAGAGAAAGTGAGAAAAATTAAGAATTAGGGCAAATTGAAAGGTTGTTGTGGACTTATATGGTCCGTTATATGACGTGTAAGTTACACGCCCATGTAACATACCATGTCGTGTAGTTGATCATGTAAGTCACTGATCGATGATTTTTTTATGAATTTACATGGTTTGTTACACAGGCATGTACCTAACTGTGTAAGTCTATAAAAGCGTGTCTAAATAGCATATAACTCTCTGTAAATGTGCGCATCATGAATAATAATTGAACAATCTAACGTAACAATTTTGCACAATCTCATAAAGATGCTCAATGTCCTAACCTAAAACACATTAAAACTTAATAAAACCCTATGCTAAACATCAAAATAAACATAAAATAACATGGAATTTAAAATAGAACCTATCCTAACTCACAGATTGTCTCCCATGTAGCGCTTTTTTAATGTCGTTAATTCAATGGGTCGATGATTAGTGGCTTACTTCCATCAGTTTCTCCATATAGGAATTTCGTGGCCTGCAAATAATCCTTATGTTGCAAGGTAGTAATAAGGACATAATGTATCAAATTAATAACTCCAATATACTCTATTAATGCCCTTTTCAATAACAAACTGTTAATAAAATAGGGAATAATAAAACTCCCTAGATCATTAGTTGGCTTAAGCAGTTGGTCTTGTAGGAAGTGGGAACCATCTATACTATCAATGATTCATCAGTAGCTTCCACAATTGGCTCCTCCTCTTGTTCTTTCTCAACTTCCTTTGTCCACTCTTCTACTTCCTCTTCCTAGACCAAAACTTCCTCCTCATCTTCTTCTCTAATCATCTTGTGCAACTTCTGGACTTTCCTTCTTTGACAGCAACTTCCTCTTCTTCTTCTTCCTCTATCATCTATTCATTTTTCTCTTCTGAAACAACAGTTACTTCTTTTCTTCACTCTGAGGCATTAATAAGCTAAATAATATGTTGTATTATGCTCAATTTATTCAGGTAAAGAAAATCTCCCTTCAAGTTCACATTGGCTAGTTTCACTTTTGGCAAGGTATTCTGTTTTTACATTTGTAAGTCATGCTTCTTGCTGCTGCTATTATAAATATTCAGTTGAAACATAATTATTCCATCCATAAGCGTAAGAGTTGCTCTAATATGAATTTTAAGTATTCTCATTAGGTGCACTCTAAAACCGATTTTGTATGCTTAGTTGCCCCCACGTATAATTTAGTGTCCAAAATTCATGATTGTAATGATTACTCTCACAAATATCATAATACAACATAGATATCAATTGAGACTCCAAAAATATGTCACCATACCTCTCTTCCAAAATTGTGACGTTGTTATAGGCAATGACATATCATAACTCCCATGAAAATATTGTCCGCTCCATCCTTCCATTGTAGGTTATGGCTATAATGATGAATATCAAACCCTAAAAATAAGCCACAACCTAAAGTCAACGTATAGAAGTTCAAAAGATGAATAAGTCAAAAATAAAATAAAATAAAATAAATACAAAAAAATGGTTTGATTAATAAAATCTAGGTTTTTCAAATATTACTAATTCTTAGAAAAGATGTCAAAAACTTAATTAATTCTTTCTAACGCTTATAAGAAATTATCAATGTTAAAAACTGCAAGTGAATTTAAAAAAGGAATAAAACACATAATTAAATTTCAATAAATCAATTAATAAAATTGTATTAAACAAAATATCAAATCATATTGTTATCTTAACTTAGTCATTACACCTACACACTAAACAAAGTAGTTCCTACTTATGCAAAACAAAGCCGAAGATACATATGCAGAAAAACTAAAAGAAAACAAAGAATTCATAATTCTACATCTCCCTTTTTTATTGGATCTTCTTGCGAAACTAGATTGGATGGTGTTATCTACCGAATCTTGTGACATATTCTTAGTGTCTTCTTGTCCCTTGATCGGAATTGTTGCCTCTCTGTGTGTCTTACGACTCAAAATCTCTTTAAAACTTGGTTGTCTCTGTTTTGCCTTCATTCACGTTCATTTATAGTAAAAATTAGGATTTCTTGGTTATACATAGTCAATTTACACGGGTGTGTAGGTGACCATGTATCTCTAAAAATACTTAGATTCACGATTTCATATGAGCACAAAAACTTACACGGACAGTATATATGGTAATGTATATCAATATAAATGGTTGTGTACATCCACACGATTTGAACCAAAATTCTTCAAAATTTTATACATTTATAGCGAGTAACACAGACACTATATACAATCGCGTAAGTGCAAGTTGCTTCATATTTTCATTCTATACGACGATTTTATCTGAATTTTTCTTTTTTTGATCCGAGATGACAATTGTTACCTATAAATATACTTGAAGTAAATTAAGTATCAAAAATATTATTAAACTATTAAATAACAAGCAAATAATATTAAATATAGGTATATAATTATAGTAAATTAAATATTTATGACTAAGTCTCTTTAAGTCCTATCTTTCTAAGTTTCTAGCCCTTAATTCATAAGCAGGATTTGTCGTAGACCAATGCGTATCGCCCTCGCAATGTAGACTATCGTATGAATCTAAAAAGTACTGCTACTGACAGAGACGTGCTGAGGAGTGGATAAGGTCGCACCATCGCTTTTTACATGCGCGAGCACTTACGCAATTCAACCACCCATCACAAAAACCAGTATATATAGAGACATACACACATCTCCTACTTAAGTTATCGCCAAACGTTATATTACACACTGTTCACTTGTGTATAAGAGAGTCATGGAGAGCGAAGCTTTGAAACTAAGCGATAAGCATCACCTCGCTTCCCAGTTTGAGCAGGAACAGCCACCACCATCTCCAAGCCCGTTGAGAAAGATCATAATGGTGTCCTCAATAGCCGCCGGAATTCAATTCGGTTGGTCCCTGCAGCTCTCTCTGTTAACCCCCTATGTGCAGCTCCTAGGCATTCCTCACAAATGGGCTTCCTTCATTTGGCTCTGTGGTCCTATATCTGGGATGCTCGTCCAACCCACCGTTGGCTACCACAGTGACCGCTGTACCTCCCGCTTCGGCCGTCGTCGTCCTTACATAGCTGCCGGTGCTGCCTTCGTCGCTATAGCGGTCTTTCTCATCGGATTTGCAGCGGACCTCGGCCACCTATCTGGCGACCCTCTAGGGAAGACCATAAAACACCGCGCCATTGCGGTGTTTGTTGTTGGATTTTGGATTCTTGATGTTGCCAACAACATGCTTCAAGGTCCTTGCCGTGCCTTTCTGGCTGATCTCTCCGCCGGTAACCAAAAGAAAACACGTACCGCCAATGCATTTTTCTCATTTTTCATGGCGGTTGGCAATGTTCTTGGCTTTGCCGCAGGTTCCTACACTCACTTATACAAGTTCTTTCCCTTCACAAAAACCAAAGCTTGTGACATCTATTGTGCAAATCTCAAGTCTTGTTTCCTTATCTCCATTGTGCTGCTATTGACCTTAATTGTCTTAGCTCTCACTTACGTCACCGAAAAACAATGGTCACCGGAGAAGCCTACGAACAGAAATGGTGATGAGGACGAGGAGATGGCTGAGTCAGGCAGCTCTGAACCATTTCTTGGGCAGATATTCGCGGCCCTTAAGAATTTGAAAAAACCTATGTGGATACTTCTCTTGGTGACGTGTCTCAACTGGATTGCATGGTTTCCTTTCTTGCTGTTCGACACAGACTGGATGGGAAGAGAAGTGTACGGAGGTGATTCGAAGGGAGATGATGATCAAATCAAGTTGTATGATCGTGGTGTGAGAGCTGGTTCACTTGGTTTGATGTTGAACTCAGTGATTTTGGGTTTCATGTCACTTGGAGTCGAATTTTTGGGTCGCCGGCTGGGTGGTGCCAAGAGGCTCTGGGGTATTGTAAATATGATCTTAGCGATTTGTCTGTCTTTGACCGTCTTGATCACCAAGTTGGCTGAATCATGGAGGCGTTCAACGATTACCAGTAGAAATGGGACCATGCCACTGCCACCGGCGGGTGTCCTGGCTGGAGCGTTGTCTCTCTTCTCGGTGATGGGAATACCTCTGGCGGTGAGTTCTTGTTGGGTTCTAATTAAGTACCGTTTACATTAATTTCGTTTTATCCTAGTTTGGTTTTGCATGATAGTCATTATATAAGACATACGTCTTTATGACCATCTTGTGTTTTTTTCCATACTGGAATAAAGATAAGATGAGTTCGCGTCCTGTAACCGACAACTTTGACGCCAACATGAACGTACCCCAAATAATAGCCTGTAGTCTCACTTGCATGGATGCACAAGGATGCGCGTTTAGAACACGTGCATACTTGGTCAGAAACCGAGCATAACCAGACTATGTTTTGCATCACACGGATTTGTATTTGGATACCTGTTATATACATCCTACAGTGACTGTGTACACCAGAAGTGTATCGAAGGTAGTGAAGATAAAGAAGGATGGAAAAACGAGTAGTCATTAATTATAAGTCAGATGAGGGCATTCAATGGGTGTTGTCCAGTAGCAACTGTAAATAATATTATTAAAAACATTATGGTGGTTACTCTAATTTAATGGCATACGATATTTACACTTACAGTAATAAAAGAGTATATAACAATTGCAAACTAGATGCTGAAGTTTAATCTTGCTTCCTTGTACAGATTACTTACAGCGTTCCTTTTGCATTGGCATCAATATTCTCCAACACTTCTGGTGCCGGTCAAGGTACGTAAGAGTTCTACTCTGTCTACTCTTTTGTTTCGCCATAAATATTATATTATTTGCCCAAACTTTTGATTTGGCAGATCTAATAAAATAAAATTTGTATTTAATGATTATACACAGTAAATAAAAATTATGTATTCAGATCCTTTAAATTTTGTTAGTATAGTGTAAAGTAAGATCCAAGAAAGGTGGGTGACTTCATTTGAAAGACGAGATCTAATAACATATAGGTGACATTAGTATTTTATCATACAGGCAACTTTTCAATTGGCAACGTGTTTTTGCTTACAAAGTCAACTACTTTTGACAATAAATTAAAAAAAATCATCATTTTTTGACGACATGTTTCACTAAATTGACACGCAACATGGTTGTTGCCTTGGAACTGACCTTTATTTTAACACTCACTGATTGTACGGAAAATAATGAACTCTACTTTGATTTGCTGAATAGTATCAGGCATAAGAAATCATATATTAATTTAAATCTTGGAATAAGGTTATTAAAACTTGCCTATAAAAGTTGGCATCCTCTTTTTATTTTATAATACTCGTTTGTAATATTTTAAGTTCATTTTATTAGGGCTTTCTTTGGGTGTTCTCAATCTCTCAATCGTTATCCCACAGGTACGGCTTCTTATTCCCTGTGATTGTCCTAATAGACAGTAAAAAAAATATTTACCAAGGTGCATACATGTAATGCAGTTGTTTTCAATTTCTTATCAAGACGCATCCATCTACTTGTCAATATAAAAACGGTTGCTTTTAAAGGGGAGAATAGATAGAAATAAAGGACAAAAAAAAAAAAAGTTTGCTCTGGTGACTCAGTTATCCTTTTTAGATTGACGAGAATATTTTATGAACTGACACGAGTCCACGGTATAGCGTGGGGTAACGAACGGATAAGTAGTACACCATCGTGCTTAAGCATTTCTTGACATGCCAAGTATGGCAGAATATTGGGAAAAGTTGCCCACCCTTTTGCAAACCAAAGTCATGAATCAGTTTCTCGCTTTGGCGCTTCCTACCAACCCGATCATTTTAACATGAATAGAATAATTGAGGTGTGCTATTATTATAATTGGAATATATTCTTTTCATCATAAGTTCACGAATCTCGATAGCCATGATCTAAACTTTGAACAGTTACTACCAAACAATGGAAACCAAAGATAAAGAGTATCTGCAACTTTTTGACGTGTTATAGGCCATGTGATGTTAGTGGGGTAGGATGTCATTTTAAATGCCTTTGTTACTAAATGAACTGGACAAAATATCGTACATATAATTATTCTTATAGCAGTACACGTGACAATTTTTTTTTTTTGCAAGTACATGTGACAATTAATTCAATTGATTTTCTACTAGAAAGAGCTTATTTGGTGTGATGATTTTTGTATAGATGATGGTATCAGTGATAAGCGGACCATGGGACGACCTGTTTGGAGGTGGCAATCTACCAGCGTTCGTTGTAGGAGCTATTGCAGCTGCTGCAAGTGCAATATTGGCTCTCACGTTGCTGCCATCTCCAGTCCCTGAAACGCTAGCTTCCAAAACTTCAAGGCCTGTCACCACTGCCGATAAATGAGGACTCGCATGTGTAGTTCTCTAAATTATCGTTTATAACTCACCTGTCAGCGTTTTTATTTTTGTTTCGTTTAATTTAAATTTGAGAAGTGTCCAAGGCTAAGGTTAGCCGTGTCTGTTGTTGAAGAAGTATCTCTGGCCAAAGTGGCCCAATAGTCCAGAGTCAGATATCTCTACACATGCCCAAGCGGATGCTAGCTTTGTATCGCATTGGCTAATTACATATATCGTGATCACTTTATCTACTTTTGCACATCTTCTTCGTATGTATCTTCTCTCAGGCTAAGTTGTTTCTTAATTAACTGGCATCGCTAAAAGTCCCAAAATTATCGCTAATAGCCATTAACGACGCTTTATATTCGACACCAAAATTGTCCCCAAATCCTCATAGAAAAAACTATATGCGATGTCTTCACCAAATCGTCACTAATTACGAGTAGAATGACTTTCAGTTTTGTAAAATGAAATGAAGGAAAAGTTGGTTTTAAAATATAGTAATTTTCTTATGTTGCTTTATAAGTGAATTATGATTCCATGCCATATGAAATGAATGCAGTGATCAATCGTAGTTTGCCTTTATCGTAGGATATGTACCGGAATGATCTTCGAACATCCCGATACGTTCCTTGAGGTAAGGAGGCGCTACAGTACAAGTCTTTAAGCTTAAATATTATATTTTTGAGGTACCTTGATATGTTATGCTAGTATTTCAGGGTCAACATCGAATAACGAAGACATTTCGGAAACATTCGGGCCAAAACAACGACCTATAATCGTGGCACAATAGGTCATGATCGTGACAGAAGCACTAGAGTTGGCCCAGGCCCACGATCGTGACAAAAGCCCAAGACATGGCCTCATGAAAAAAGCCCTAGAAATAGCCCACGATCGTGGCATGCAAGGCCACGGTTGTGGCCTGCATCGGGCAGATGCGCACACACTATAAAATGTCAAGTTTCGAGGGATTTTTCGGACCTTTTGTACCCCTAAAAAGTCTTCTGGCTACTCAGAACACAAAAGGATATTTAAAGAACTAGAAAAAAGAGGCAGGAGAGCTTTTGCATTAGCCTCCTTAAGAAACCCTAGAGAGAATTCATCGAGAGATAGAGGAAGAGAAGAAGGAAGAGACAAGAGGAGAATAAGCTGACTTGAGATACTTCCCAGATCAGGAGTTTCCTGACGTCGCTACCTCCCATCATCCTTTCAGATTGTATTTCCTATTTAATTTCAATTTTATTATTGTAGGGAATTGGAATAAATAGTTGATGATAGATCTAGAATGTTGAGGATGTTCTAAACTCACCTTTGGAGTTTTACTTTTGAATTAATGAAATCTAATTGTTTATGTGTTTATTGGATTCGTTGTGAGCTAATTCTACAATTACATAATTTGATAATAAAGTGAAAGGGTGAATCGAATAAAAAACAATTAAATTGGGCTAAAGAGAGTTAAGTGATTTAATATAAATTAGAACTAAATCAAATCGGTAAACTGTACAAAGAGAGATCTTGCATAGGTTTCTGGTAGTTTATTAGAGAACTTCATAATTAATTAGGGTTTTGGATAGGTTATAAATTGAGAGATTGCGACCTCCATAATCTGATTAGGGTTTATAATTTCAGGTTAATGGTTATAACTTGAGAGAGAGAGTAATCAACCCTAGGATCGTCTAGAACCAATAATCCAGTAATTCATAATCAGTTAACATTAAGGATAGGTAAAATTCGCTTTCTCTCAATTGGTAATTTCATTAGGTTGATTCTTTGGTGTGTTGAAATTACTTAATAATTAGTATTTATGTGATTGATTTTTAATTTAATTTGATTGATTAAATTAATTTCTTGTTTTTCGTTTCGTGCAATTTGAATTTTTTGTATTTGGTTTTGGCCTCAGATTTTAGGATTAAATTATCCTTCCTTTTGGGATCGACACTATAGGTGCTATGCTAACGAACTGTGTGCTTGTGGATTGTCGAGGGTTATTTATTAAAACTTACACACAACTAACACCCGATCAAATATAAAGCGTAGTTGAAAGTTAATGGCCATGTTTCTAGAAACGTAACCAAAAATATTTGGCAACATTTTTTTGAATTTTTAAATACATTATAACTAAATATTATATCATGTAAATTATAATTGTTGGTGATATTTTTAATCAGTGTTATTGTATGTAATATTTAGTTTTTTGTTTTATAATTTATTATGTAAAAATATAATAAAATAATTAAAAATTAGAAGCATTGTATATAGAAAATTAAATATCATTAAATTTGATCATGTACAAGATGTTAATTATAATTTCAAAAATACTTATATAAAAAATAAAAAATACAAGTATTAGTTTAATGTCTAAGACTTGTTGTCATCGTCACTGCTTACATAATTCGGACCAAGTAAATTTTTGACCAACTTTTCAAGCTTGGCCAACTTTTTTTCATTATGTTCTAATTGAGCATTAAGCGACTGGTTGTCTTCTTCGAGACATTGAACATATGGTGGTCTTGATGAGGATGAAGCAGTTAGCTTTAACTCATTTCCATCAGACATTGATGTTTGCAACAACTCCTTTATCTTATTCTAATATTTAAAAAACAAAGTCAATATTCAATTCAAATATTATTAGTTAGTACTACATAAATAAATAAACTTAATATTTAAACAAAACTTTATACTTACATAATTATTATGTGCTTCTTCAAACATCCAACCTTTACCCTCCTTATAGTGTGTTAGTTTGTAGAGTGTGATCCTATCACACTGTCCTCCATGTATTACATTTTGTCTCTATTTTATGAAAAAATACAAAACACAATAAATAATAATGTATTTACTGATATAATTATAACTTGTAAATAAAGAAGGTAAATATTCATTTTGCAGGACAATAAATGATTTGTAGCCTTGGTTGTGAGGAGTTTTCATTTTTTTTCTCTGTTAACCTTGTCTTTCTCACACTTTTTCCTAAATAAAGAAAAGAAATAGTCATTAAATTGTATAACAAGATTAATGGAGGAAAATATGAAGAGAAAGAAAAAAAGAACTTTAATGTTAGCAGAGACCTAATAATCACGCATATTGCTCCAATTGTCTAGAGACATCTGTTCGAGAACATGTCTCTTCGCCTCCTCATCTGAAGGAAAATATTTGTTATATTGATGTAGCTGATAATGACGATCCCTGGTCCTTTGTTTTAATAGTGAAGTCATACAGTATAAAACATCAGGGTTGTCGATATCGTATTGATCTTCATCTGTGAAAAAAAAAGAAGAATTAATCTTTAAATAAGTAAAACAATATTGCATATAATTAAATAAATTGAAAATTTACCAAAACTTTATCCAAAGCATTCATTAGTAAGTTGTCTTCCTTTAACTGCTTAGCATGCTTAATGTAAAGCAATTCAGTTTTGGCAATTACCCCCAACTCACTAGATAGTTTTGATGATTGAATCTTGTTTACAGGACGACCTTGTGAGGTATCAGTACATACAGACAACTTGTTGGTCATTGCATCATTCATTCGTTGAAATTCATAACCTTTAGTTGTACCTCTACCTCTTTTTCTGACATTGATATTGGAACTTGAAAAATACTAAATAATGATAAGAAAATATGCATTAAACATGTAAATATATATTTAAACTTAAATAAACCTATTTGTAAGCGTTAAAAAATAACAAACCTACAGATCCCTCAGCACTAGTTGAGGCAGGTGAAGGTTGTTATAAACTGCGTTCATTGGTTGGAAGATGGAGGTTGTTGCTGACTGGGTTCATTAGTAGATGAAGTCAATTGTTGTTATTGGCTAGGATTTGGTTGATTTGGTTATTGTGGGGGAGGAAAAATTTAGATGCTTGCCACCTTCTTCCCTTTGTTTTTACCAGTGCCATTATATTGGATATTTATAAGTCAAAAATCAACAATACGTATAAACATCAACAATATTGTGTTTGAAATCATAACATAACAAAGGTGCGTGGCATTGCTAAACCACATGAATTAAGAAAGGGTCTTCTCACTGTGACTTATAGGCTCAAGAAATATTTCATCAATGAGCCTTATTAGAGCTGCATCATGAGTTTCTAGTCTATATACCATCTTAGGGGTTTATTATGCCTGGAATCATCCAAAATTATAGGTGAATTTCTTATGTTATTAGTATGAAATTATGAATTATAGTCAATATATTATGTTTGGAATCATAACATACCTAAGGTACGCGACATTGTTAGACCGCATGAATCTAGAAAAGGTCTTCTCACTGTGACTCCTAGGCTCGTGAAATATTTCACTGATAAGCCTCATTGGAACTGCAGCATAGGTACATGCGTTAATATATGGGTCATATTCTAAACCTAAAAGATATAAAATTCAAACAAAAATAGGCGCAATTTTTATGCATGTTAATCCAAGAAGTAAATGCAACATCTTCTTATTTATATAGATCCCCTGTCATCTTTAAAATGATATGAAACAATATCGTAATTATGATAGGTCTTATTATAAGAATATAATACTTGCACCCATTGAATATTGGTAATATAATTATAAAAGAAGCGTTTCGTTTTCCAATTCATATGCAAGGTTTTTCATTACACAAGATAGCTTTCAATCCATCATATAAGAAAGGTTAAAGAGGTTGTGATCCAATATCAAACAATCTTTGAGATATTATAAGTTTATCTTGCAAAAGTTTGTCGTTTCTTTAAACTTACACGTAAACAAGTTAGGAAGTATTGTTAAGTGAAACACTTGGATCATGCTTATAGGATAAATGGATGTTAATCAAGATGAATTACCTTTGGTTCAGCTAGATTCTGTTGAGGCTGGATGTTGCAGCTTGGATCCATAATCTCGGCTGACTTCAACTATAGAGAACCTGCAAAACAGATAAGGCTCGCCGGGGGTAGATTGCCGGCAGGCCCCTCCGACGCTCAAGTTAGTTTAGTAGGAAGGGTTTTGTTGTTATTAGG
>JAOSBP010000204.1:12347465-12358578 GCA_027563825.1 Erythroxylum mucronatum
GCACTACTCTAACACTCTTACGGTACTGTACATACATAAGTCGACGTACACTGGTGAACACGGCGACTTATCAGTACCGAGCAAGCATAAGTCGACTTACACATGGCACAAGTCGACTTACACTTACAGTTCCATCCCAGGCCCAGGAAGAAGTAAATGTTACACTTGGACCTGATGTGAGAAAAGAAGAAGGTAGGTGACTAGTTTTTTTGCACCACGAACAACTCTTGGAGCCTAACCTTCAATTCGTATTGCAATACAATCAAGAGATGCGGCTCAGAATGTTGATATGGCAGTAGCTAGATGGTGGTATGATACAGGTTCATCATTCAATGCTTCTCATTCTTATTATTATCAACCTATGGTGGATGCAATAACCTCTTACGGTCTGGGATACAAAGCTCCTTCGATTGATGACTTAATAAGTAAACTTTTGAGTTGTTCAGTTTCTAAAATTAGAAGTTATTTGGCATAAAAAAGAGTGAATTAAGTTACTTTTAGGTGTTCAATCATGTGTGATGGTTGGATTAAAAGAAGACAAGAGCTTATTATTAATTTTTTGATTTATTCTAAAAATGACTCAATGTTTTTGAAGTCTATTGATGCATCTGGCCTGATTAGAAATACTGATACTTTGTTTGAGATATTTAATGAAGTTGTGAATGAAGTAGGGCTAGAAAATATTGTTCAATTCATTACTGTCACTTATAAAGCAGCAGGAAGAAGGTTACAAAATAAGTATAATTTTTTTGGGACTCTTTGTGCTGCACATTGCATTGACCTAATGTTAAAGAATACAGGGATCCTAGGTATCTTCCAATTATTGATGAGACTATGTAGAAAGCTAAAAAAGTGACCAAGTTCATCTATAATCGTACAAGAGTGTTGAATTTAATGAAAAAGGAATTTATCAATGATAGGAATTTATGTCGTCCTACTGTGATGAGATTTGCAACAAATTTCTTATCACTTCAATTTTTTGTTACGATGAAGAAAGAGTTAAGACAAATGTTTACAAGTGATAAGTGGGTTGCATCTCAACATGCTAAGTCTAATGTTGGAGTAAAGGTTTCCAAAATTATACTAGAAGATAAAAACATTTGGTTTTAATGCCAATTTGTTATTCGTGTTTGTAAGCCTTTGGTAAGGGTGCTTCGCTTAGTTGATAGTGAAGCAAAGGCAACAATGAGATATTTTTATGATGTCATAGAAAGGACTAAGGAAGTAAACAAGGCCAATCTAAAACTTAGGCCTTCTTTGTACACATCGTACCTTGCAATCATCAATGAGAGATGGGAAAGACAACTTTCTTCTCCGTTGTTTGCAGTTGGGGCATTTTTTAATCCTAGTGTATATTTCGGACTGGATTTTACAAAGAAAACTGAAGTTAGTAAAGGAATGCTATTCACTATTACAAGAATTACTAGATCTCTTGAGCTCACAGATGGAGCTTTATAAGCAGTGTCGTAGGGATTTTAGATTGTCGATTACTATTCAACAAACAACAAAACTTTCTTCAGGTATTAGTTGTTTCCTTTTTCTTATTTGTTAAAAATTAATTATCACTTTATTTTGTTTGTAACACTACTTTTGTTATCTTACAACTTACAATTTCTTAGTGAGATCAATTTGGAAGTGGTGTTCTAGAATTGCAAAGGTTTGCAATTCGGATTTTAAGTCAATGTGTAAGTGCAATAGGCTATGAACGGAACCGGAGCACGTTTGAATTCATCCATTCCAAGAAAAAGAATAGCTTGGAGCATAAGAAATTGAATGACTTGATATTCGTTCATTACAATTTAAAGCTTGGGGAAAGATATGTTATTATTATTATTAATTTCGATATAATTTCTTATAATTTTCTAATAATTAAATTTTATTGTTTGCTAGGAATCTTAATAGCACAAATAATTCAACAAATCTAATTTATATTGATAATATCGATCTTTTGGCATATTGGATTTTTGAAGAACCATATTTCATAAATGTGAATGACTTGGAAGATAATTTTGGTTGGGAAAGCATTAATATGTCATTTGGTGCATTGAATTTGAATGATGATGATGATGATAATACTCCTCTCAATGATGAGGAGTTTGTACTAAATGATAACTGGGATCAGTATAGTTATAGCGGGTATCCTCCCATAGACGATTAAATGAAGTTTCAAGTTTTTGTTTTCCCTCTTCTTTAAAATTTACTTATATTTGACGTATATGTTAAATTCTATATATGTAATTGTAAATGTTTTTATTACAGGTTATACTTCTGGTTGGTTGGTTCCTCATCACGAACTCTTGTCGTAAATTGTAATAGTTTGAGAGTTAAAGATATTTATTATTCTTTTTATTGGATATTTTGATGTAATTATTATTTATTATATGACGAAATTGTAATATTTTAAATACATTATATTGTTCTTAATTTTATATTTATATGATGATAATTGTCTTTTTTCATATTAATTGTGGTTATTATTTATATGTGAAATATCTCAAAATTATTGTTATTTCATATTAATTGTGGTTATTTTTTATTATTATGATTTTTGGAAAGGAGATTGATGTAAACTTATAAAGTATACAATATAACAGTACAATATGACAATGAACTATTTTGTAATTTCTAAAAAAAAATTCAAGGACTATTTCATAAATTTAAAAAATTACCCAAAATGATACCCGGTATTGACCAGTATCAGTACAGTACCGTATCAGAATCCAATTTGGTGCTAGGTCCGGTACGGTTTTTGCAACTTTGAAATAAACTATAAAATTATGAAATAACAAGCAAAATATATTAAATATGGTATGTATAATTATAGTCAAATACGCATCTATCAAACATTCCCACACTTAAGCTTTGCTTGTTCTCAAGCAAATCATAATCTCAGTTATTAACTTTACAATGTCCATCCTTTATTAGTGCCAACCTATCCAACCGTACTCTAAATCATTATGTCATATTGATCAAATTAACATACAAGTATAATCAAGTTATCTTAAAACTAATTTCATAAATCAATATTAATAATAATCACGTCAATAATCTTATTGAAATCAAAAGCATAAAACCTTACATCTCCACCAATTGTATGTAAATTAGAAACAAAAATCAAAGCACCTTTATAAGGTTGTAATGGGGCTTAGGTAAGGTATGGTTGGGATAATAAAAGTGTGATAAATTTGAAAGAAATTTACACAGAAAACGTTACAAGAAACTTTCTCACCATATATAAGTCCTTTAATTATAAATCCATTGGTACTACATTTTTTTAAACAAAATATTATTTTCAAGCATTCTTTTTGTACCACAATTAAAGAAATATTGGAACTTTCAAAATTTTAAATTTCATGCACTCAAGTAATGTAAATAGCCTTGAGGGTTCAAAATAATAAAAAGACTTCAAAGAAAAATATGATAAAGGTTAACAATAATTGAGTTATAATCAATGAAAAAGGCTAAGACTTAACTTAGTTATTCCTAAAGGATAAAATACAGTAAGGTAAATACCAAAAAAATAAACTTAAACAATTGTTGAATTTAAGTGCCTTTATCACTCAATGCTCTAATTTAACAAACGTAATCTCAATATGTATAATAAAAGCAAGTTATTGAATCATTCAACTATGCATGATAACACACGTGAAAGAATAAAAGGAGCTTAAAAATTGATGAATTTTTGCTCTTAGGCTCAAAAGCTCACAAAAAGATGGTCTTATGTGTGTAAATAATATGCAATTTTTATTCAAGTTGACTATTTCAATGATTATTGACAATATGACTTATAAAAGCAGATTTATTTTAACTATTTTCCTTACTAATTAAAAAAACAATAATGAAATAAAGTATTTATAGAAAAATTTCAACTAATTTAGGAATAAGTTAAATAAAATTTAATAAAAAATTATAATATGCTTAAGAAAATCATAATCCCCTTCCCTACATTTAAAATTATACATTGTCCTTAATGTACATAATATAAGCATATCTGATAAGTAAGAAAGTGGAGTTTGGTACTTCCCTGAGTCATAAACTGTATTGATTTTATTTTCATGATTTTGGGACTATCCATCCGATATAAGATACTAATATCCTTGCAAAACATAGAGAAAAAGGGATAAAAAGATAAAAAAAGAAAAAAAAGAAAAATAATGAAGAAATATGGAATAATATTAATGTACGATACATCCTAATTCTTGGGTTGCCTCTCAAGTAACACTTAGTTAACATCTTTATTTCGATGTACCTTCTATTCTCAAAGTGGCTTAGTCAATTTAATATTTTTGGTATTATTATCAAGCTCACCTATAAGATATAACTTCACTAGATGACCATCAACTTTAAAATTACCCTAATGAGGATGACTTACCTTGATTACACCATATTGAAATACTCACTCCATAATGAAGGGTCCAGACCATCTTAATTTAAACTTACTAGGAAATATTCCTTGGTGGGACTTGTATAAAAGTACTTGATCTCCCTCCTTAAAATTTTGTGATTGCTTAATCATCTGATCGTGATAAGTTTTGGCTCTCCTTTTATATTTTTTAATTTTCATAAGTCATTATTTGCCATTCATCCAGTTCACTAATTTGGAAGTTTCTCTTTTCATTTGCATGTTGAAGATCAAAATTCATAAGTTTAATGGCCCAATATGCCTTGTGCTTCAATTCAACAGGCAGATGACATGCTTTTCCATAAACTAGCCTACAGAGTGTAGTGTCAATCGGTGTCCTATACATCATCGCCTTAAAAGGCCATAGAGTATAATCTAACTTAACTGGCTAGTCTTTTTCTCTAGAGCTCTACAGTCTTTTCAAAAATTCATTTTAAATCTCTACTAGATACCTCGACTTGGCCACTAGTTTGAGGGTGTTATGGGGTGGCAATCCTATGAGTGATTCCATACTTCTTAAGCACTTTTTGAATTGCGCATTACAAAAATGCGTACCCCTATCAATAATAATTGTCTTAAGTGTGCCAAAACGAGAAAATAAGCTTGTAATGAATTTAACGACAACCCTAGCATCATTTTTGGGTAAAGTTTGCACTTTTACTCATTTCGAAACATAATCAACAGTTAGGAATAGACCCATGAAATCAATACCCCAAATATCAAACACTTCAGAAACAAGAGTAAAACTTTGAGGCATTTCCAATGAGTAACATTACCTGATTGTTGGCATCTATTCTACAAAGCTACATACCATTGGGCATCTTTAAAAATTGACTCCAATAAAAACCTGACTCAAGGATCTTTTGAGTCATCCTATTTACACTATATCGCCTCAAGTAGGTTTAATATAATAGTGTTGTAAAATCTTTTATCCCTCAGAGTGAGCTATACATCTTCTCACTATTTGGTTTGTACAAATATGAAATAAGTATAGATCTTTTTGAAAAAAGTCTCTCAAGCCAGTAAAGAATTTCTTCTTTTGCTGATAAGATAGACCTTTCAATAAGATCTTAGCCATTAGATAATTTGCAATTTCTACAAACCAAAGTGTATCAACCTCACTTACCTCCTCCAAATTATACAGGCGTTCTTCCAAGAATGCGTCTTCAATGCATTCTTCATTAAGTTATTCCAAATTCAAAATTTCAAGGTGAGATAGATGGTCTACTGCTAGGTTTTCAACCCCCTTCTTATCTTTAACCTTTAAATCAAATTCCTGCATCAGTAAAATCCATCTAATTAATAGAGGATTGGAATCTAATTTATTCAGCAAGTATTTCAACGCAGAATAATCAGTGTAAACAACAATTTTAGATAAAACTAGATAAGATCTAAATTTTTTGAATGTAAAAACCATTGCTAGCAATTGCTTCTTTGTCTTAGTGTAATTTTCCTTAGCAACCCTCAAAGTCTTGCTGGTGTAGTAAATTAGTTGAAAGTGTTTATCCTTTCGTTATTTGAGTACTACTCCTGCTATAAAATCACTTATATCACACATTAGCTCAAATAATAAATTCCAATCCAGTGCAATCATAATTGGGCATTATTGAACTTTTCTTTTTGAATATTAAAAGCATCCAAACAATCTTGAGGACACATAAAAGGAATGTCTTTCTCTAATAACTTTGTTATGGGCTTAACAATTTTAGAAAAATCTTTAATAAATCTTTTATAAAAACCCGCATATCCTGAAAAACTTCTTATAGCCTTAACCGAGAAAGGGGATGATAGTTTCTCTATAACTTCAATTTTAGCTTTATCTACCTTAATAACCATGTGAGAAATTTATGGCCTAGAACTATACCTTCTTGTACCATAAAGTGACATTTTTCCAGTTTAACACCATATTCGTCTTCTCTCATCTTTCTAAACTTTTTATAAATTATGGAGGTATAAATCAAACGAATCATAAAAATTGAAAAATCATCCACAAATTCCTCCATTATGTCCTCAAACAAGTCATCAAAGATGACTATCATGCACCTCTAAAATGTAGTAGGTGTATTGCACAATCCAAAAGGCATCCTTCTCTAAAAGAACATACCATAAGGACATGTTAAGGTTGTTTTCTCTTGATCCTCTAGAGCAATTGGGATTTGAAGATAGCCTAAAAGTCCATCCAAGAAGTAGCAATTCATGTGTCTTGCTAGCTGTTCTAACATTTGATCTATGAAGGGTAAAGAGAAGTGGTCTTTCCTTGTTGCATCATTCAACTTTCTATAGTCGATGAACACTCTCCATTTAGTGACAGTTTTCGTAGGAGTTAGCTCATTCTTTTCATTGCACATTACTATCATTCCTCTTTTCTTTGGCATAAGCTGCACATAACTCACCCAAGGATTATCAAAAATAGGGTAAATCACACCAACATTTAAGAGTTTAATCATCTCTACCTTTACCACTTTCCTCATATTAAGGTCCAACCTTCTTTAAGGCTGCACCATCAGTTTGAACTCATCCTCCATTAAAATTTTGTGTATGCAAAAAGAAGGATTGATCCCTCTAATATCAGAGATCTTCCAAGTAATGGCCTTTTTATGCTCTTTAAGCACCTTTAACAACTTTTCTTTTTGATCCACCTCTAGAGTTAATGAAATAATTACTGGTTATTTTGAATTCTTATCAAGAAACGAATATTTCAGATGATTAGGGAGTGTCTTCAACTCTAATTCTATTAGTTCTTCAATGAAGGATTTCAACCTTGTCATTGTATTTCAGTCTATTCCTTCAAACTCTTTCTTTCTCATAAGAGGCTTATTGGCCTCAATTTCATCCTCATTTTGAGTCACAGATAAATCCTGCACATCTTTAGAAACAAATTCGTGCATAATTTCTAAAGTTACAGAATCATTAATATCAATAAAATAATAGGAATCGTAATACTCAAGTACATGTCTTATGACATCAGATATCTTAAAGGTGACATTTTTTCTGCCCACCTTAAATTTACCCATCACTAACATTAATGATGGTTCTAGCTGCAGCCAGGAAGGGACGTCCTAGAATCAAAGGTACTTCTATATCTTCATCCATGTATAGTATTACAAAGTCAATTGGGAAGATAAACTATCAATTTCAATCAATACATCCTCAATGATAACCCTAGGATATTTAACAAATCTATTAGCCAATTGAATGCTCATCCTAGTAGGTTTAAGTTCCTATAATCCTAGTTTCTTAAATAATTTATAGAGCATTAAATTAATGTTAACCCCCAATCAATTAAAGCTTTCTCTACTGACAAATTACTAATAAAACATAGGGATAGTAAAACTCCCAGGATCTTTAAGCTTCTCTAGTAACTTATTTTGTAAGATCGCTAAGCAATCCTTAGTTTCATTATAGCCAACTCCTCCAACTTCCTCTTGTTCGATAGTAGCTCCTTAAAATTTTTTGCATACTTTGCTAGTTGGTTCATTTAAACCTCTAAGTTTTGTATGGAAGCCTTCTTTCTCTAATGTTTAATATTTGATTCCTAGACAAATTTCAACATCATCTCTTCCAATCTAGGCTTCTTAGGTTGAGGTGCTTGTTGCTGGAATTCGAATGGAGGGTTATTTCTCTCTTGGCCCTAGTTTTCTCAAGAAAATTTAGGGTGATTCTTGTTAAGTCAAAATGACTTTACGTCAATGATTTTTATGAAGGCCAAATAATATTGAAAGAAGAATGTAAGACGGAAGCAAAAGAATATGAGACGGAAGGAATGAAAGAATAAAAAGTGAGACGAAAGTCGCAAAACTAGAAGGTGAACGGAAGGCGCAAAACAAAAGTGAGACAAAAGGCGCAACAAAAGTGAGACGGAAACACAAGATAAAAATCAGATGGAAGCAATATGAGATGGAAGCGCGAAGATAAAAGTCAGATGATAAAAAGTGAGACGAAAGTGCAAGATAATAATCAGATGGAAGGAAGTAAGACGGAAGAACCGATACCATGTCAGATGACTAATCAGCTTGAGTAAGTTACAAAACTCAACTAAATAACTGATTCTTTAAAGATCAAGAAACAAGAAGAAAGAAGCAGTTATCAAGAAGCGGTTGAAGATGAAGATTATAAATATAGGTCGGAGTCGAAGAATGCAAAAGCTTAGCGATTTGAGAAGTTAGAGATTTTCGAAAGAAAAAGCTAGAAATTTTGTTGTGTAAAAGTTAGAGCTATCATTATCTGTAACAAAAGCTTAAAAACTCTTTTAGTAGAAAGACGAAAAGCAGATAGCCTGAAGAGGCTAAGTGTGAAAGAATACTTCTTGTAAGAGGCCTGAAGAGGCTCAGAGTCAAAGAATACTTGTAACGTTGAGAAGTATAGTGAAATCTCAGAAAGATCTCTGAGGACTGGGTGTAACCCACGGTTTAGGGTGAACCAGTATAAATCTGTTGTGTCGACACTCTCTCTCAACTTTGAATTGTTAATCTTACTGTTTTCATATGAGAATTTAGAAAATATTTTACAATATTGATTTTCAATAGTTTGAGAAAAGAACAAGTTTTTAAAGAAATTATTGAAAAGGGGATCAGTGAAAAAGAATACACAATTCAACCCCCCTTTCTTGTGCATTTGTATATCGATTATTAAATCTATATTAACGTGTGATTCACTTCATATAAATGGTCTCCTTAAGATCCCCATTAAGAAATGTGGTCTTGACGTCAATTTGCCATATTTCATAATCGAAATAGGCTACTATGGCCAAAAGAATTCTAATGGAATTAAGCATGGCAACCAGAGGAAAAGTCTCCTCATAGTCTATACTGTCCTTTTGATTATAGACTTTAGCTACCAATCTATCTTTAAAAGTCTCTACCTTTCCATTTGATTCTCTTTTTCTTTTGAAGATCCGTTTACACCTTATGGCTTTTACATCTGGTCATAGATCTATAAGGATCTAGACTTCGTTGGTGTACATGGAATCTATTTCCAATTCCATCGCCTTAAGCCATTATTTGCATCAACATCATTAATAAACTATGTATAAGTAATGGGATCTATTTCTTCTTGGTGCGGGATGGCAATTATGCCTTCTCCTAGGCCTAGATACCTATATGATTGTCTCACAACCCTCACACTACGTCTAGGCCCTACTTGATGTTCAAGCTACTCTTCCTATTCAACTTTTGGATCCATTTCGACATCTTGTTCTGCTATATCCAAATAAACTCTTGGTTTCGATGAAATAGCTAACTCCTTTATTACTACTTCAACTGTGACTCAACTAATTTACATTCTAATAATATACATATTTCCTATACATCTCCATATATATGTATATTACTTACAAAAGAATCTTGGTACCTTATGACTAGTTACATTATGCTTATACAAATAAAACCAAATTCTTTTGTTTTATTAATAATAAATATTTTCATTACAAAAAAAATAACTAGAAGAAGATTAAGTTATATATAAATACACTTGCTTTCTAAGGCACTATATTTACATAACCTCAACAATTCATATCTCAGTTGGAGTGTGTTAAGTTAAAAAGACTTCACTTCTATTAATCTTGGAAATATATGAACTGTTTTGATAAATTTGTTAAGTGTGCAGAAAAATGTAAGTAACAATTAGTCATCCCAGAAGATATGTCAGCAATAGACAATACACATCATCACAGATGAAGTGTGAATAACAGATGAAGCGCAAATAATAGACGAGGAAAATACAGGCGAAGCGCAAAACATAGACGAAGCACAAAAAAACAAACGAAGCGACAAAATTAGACGATACAAAAAGGAAGATGCTCTAGAACATCAGACAATTAGTTAGTTGGAGTTAGTTACAAGACTCAACTAAATAACGGTTTCTAGAAGAAGTTTCTCAATAAGACAGTTGGAGACTTTGGCTATAAATACTAGTCCTAGTCGAAGACTAAATTAACGTTCTTTTACAATAGAGAAAATTCTAATTGTACAATACTTTAGAAAATTTCTCTATTCAAAGTGCAAAACAAGAGAGTGAATACTACTATAATGAAAAGCTCAGACTATCTTTCTTAGAGAGAGAAAGAAAAGGCTAAAGCTTGAAGAGGCTAAGATAGCAGAAAGAATACTTTGTGAAAGAGACCTGAAGAGGCTCTGGAAGGGCGAAAAGAATACTTGCAAAGTTGAAGAGTATAGTGAAATCTCAGGCAAACTCTGAGGACTGGACATAGCCCAAGGTTTGAGGTGAAATAGTATAAAATCACGATGTCTATTCTCTAATCCTTATACTTTAGTTTTTTGTTAGACAAGTAGATAAAATTATTGCAATTTAAATACTTATTAACTTTACTAAAGTATCTTTGGTATTCATCTGATTGTTCTAAAGATATTTAATAAATCTTAAAAGATTAATATTTTTGAAAAGAATACACAATTCAAACCCCCTTCTTATGCATTTGATATACTTTACGCGATTCATTTATTAACAAGTGATTTACTTCAATTGGTATCAGAGCTCGATTTCCAAGAACCACCTTTACAAAGTGATGACAAAGATGTTGGAGTTATGTAAATATAGTGCGCTAGAAAGCAAGTGTATTTCCATGTAACTTTATCTTCTTCAGTTACAGTTTTGTAATGAAAATATTTATTATTAGTAAAACAAAAGAGTTTGGTTTTATCTGTATGAGCATTATATATCTGGTCATAAGGTACCAAGATTCTTTTGTAAGTA
>JAOSBP010000204.1:12378816-12397142 GCA_027563825.1 Erythroxylum mucronatum
ATAATAGAGAAATTATAAAATCAATAATAAAAATAAAATTATTGAAATAAAAACAAAACTATAAAATAGTAAAATACCTGTTCTTCATTCTCAGATTATAAGTAACGTAAACAAGGTCATTAAATCTTTGATGTTCCAAACAATTTCGTTTCTTTGTATGAATACTTTCAAAAACACTCCAATTACGTTCACAACATGATGCAGATGTTGTTTGACTAAGTAACCTAATAGCGAGTTTTCTCAATGTTGGAACACTGTCACTAAATAATCTCCACCACTCATCAGTATTTTAAATTAATAGTTATGATAAACTATATATTATTAATAAGAAAATAATGAATTAAAAGTATAAAACTTACCTGGCTGCATTTTTTTTCAACATAAGTTCTCTCTTTACAAATGATCTAGGAAAACTCTCTAAATCTTCATAATACAATTTAATTTCATTTATCGCTTATAATTGCTCTTTAATAGAGAAAATACCTTTTCATTCAATCACATAAAACAAACTACCCATAATATTAATTGTATGTTCTTCTCCACTATAGCAATAAGGATTTAGAAAATAAGCTACTAAGTGGATCCTTTGAGTAAGATGCTTATCCTATCGTTAGTTACTTGCCAAATATCTATTTTTGTAATATTTAGAACTTCATTTCGTTTATTGGTTTAATATAAATTAATATAAGTTACTGTCATTATTGCATTGATTTAATTTATTTGGCAAGTAAGGAAATATAACATTTGAAGTTTTCCTCTGTAGACGTATGAAAATGAAAATATAATGAAATAAAGAAATGTTGGGAAACATAAATGTACAAATATCTATATCAAAAAATATATAATCATTTTTAAAAAATTAAATAATATCAACAAAATTCAAACATTTTAATAACCAATTCACAATTATTAAATATGGGTAGAATAAATATATAGGCAAACCCAACAATGAAACTAAAAATAAAAATATGTTTCTTAAGTTATAAAAATGCAAGGTTTAAAAAACTAGATCGGATCGTTCGATCTGACCGAAAAAGGTTGAATCGATCAGTTTTTATAAATAGAGGTTACTAGGTGAAACCGAATCGGACCACTGATTGGTTCAGACTTTTTTCGGTCGGACCGGATGGTCCGGTCCGATTTTTAAAACCTTGGTTATGATAGATTGTTGAGAAATTGAGATTATATTTGATCTTGATCATAGTAAAATAATTATAAATTTTTTTGTATTTTGATTTGTCAAAAATTAAGATCATTTTAATTTTATAAAATGTCTTACAATCAAATCATAATAAAGCATGAATTTGTACCATATTCCGAAACTTGATCATAATCTTATAGTATTATTTGAACCGTTTTTGAAATCGATTCATTTCAACCATCGTAACCCCATATGTGTTCGTCCTCTAATGTATCCACAAAATACGTTAAGAGGGTTAAGCAGGAAGTACTAGTTTTATTAAAGCTTAAGTCTATTTATAATATGTTTAGGATATTTATTAATTTAATTGAAATTCTTATTTCAATTAAACTTAAATTAAAATTACAAATAATTCTAATTAAATATCAATTATGTCCAAATAAGATCCAATATCTCATATTGATCCTTATTTATTAAATATATCATATTTAATCATAAATTTCTTAAACTTTACAATAAAGTCCAATTTGATTAAAATATCTTTGTTCTCTTCAACTTGTTCTTTATTTGAGACCCATAAAGTTTTCAAATATGTTGACAATTGATACAAATTATAACCCTAAATCATATTTAGGGTTAGATAAATTAAACTCTCTTAATTTATCTTTAATTCTCTAATCAAACAATTTATATCCATAGATCAAGATTGATATTTAACAACACATTATAACCATCCAAATATTTAAAAATGTCAAAATAATTTTGACTAACCTTTCAGTGCATGATTTTTTGTATAATTCAATACTTTAATCACACAATGTTCTAAAAAGATATAAAGCTTGAAATTAACGTCTACTCTATTTTGAGTCTAATCATAATAGTTCTCTACTATTAGCTTTTGATTAAATTAATTACAATTGTAAAATATATACAAAAACATCATTCCAACACGGCTAAAGATTTTTTGAATCAATACTAATCGAAAACAATAGAACATTTTCTGTAATTACTTTAGAATAATGAATCACATTTTGATCTCTCAACTACCTCCATATAGTAACACTATATCTAATGACTACTGACTGAACATATTGAAGTAGTATCAAAATATAGCAATTTCTATACAATATAATTGAAAATCTCAAGTTAAATAATAACTTATATAATCATCTTAATAAGTTCTCGTATGGCTTCAGTTCAATGAAGTTGTTTTATACACATTTATTTAAGTATCTCCATACGTTAACTTATAATATCAACTATTTCCTTCGTAAGAAAAAATAAAATGTGTGCTAGTTTTTTCATGTTTTATTAAAGTCCAATATTAATAGAACAGTGAATATGAACAATTTAAGGATAATAAATAAATGCAATATGAATCTCATAATTATAATCTCATCATAATTTCATATGAAATGTATAATTATCTCATGAAATTTATCACATACATCTAAATATGTGCAAGATAAAAAATGTCTTTAAATATTTTGTCACTTAACTACAATCAAACCGATTAACTGTAAGGCATAAAACAAGAAGTTCATTCACAACGTGACTTTTAATTCTCAGTAAAAAAGCAAGTTTCTTCAAGCAAATCCACTTCATCTTCCCATCAAAAGTGATAAATAGAGAATAAAATACTAGTAACAGTGCTAGAAAGGAGGAAAGCTAAGCATCAAAATAAAAAACGCAGCATAAATCTTGGTTCAATAAGGAAATGAAAGGAAAGGAAAAGAAGTGAAATTTAATTTCCTTCGTTTGGATTAGAGTTTCTTAAAATAAGTTAGAGGAAATAGAATTTCCATTGTTTGGATATATAGATGGAAAAGAATGGAAATTAGGTAATAATATAAAAATTTGACAAATCTGCCCATGCATATAACTGTTTGTAAAAATCCATATTTTTCGACACATATGTGATTTTTAGTTAGAACATCCAAAGTCTTCAAGCAATCATGAGTGCAATAATAGCTAGATAAAAAAATATGTAAATTGAAGATCAAGATTGAGAACATACCTAATGGCTGCGGGAGAAGAAAAAAACGTCGGAAGACTGCAGGAGAAAAAAAAGTGGAAGACAATAGGGTAGGAGAAAAAGTCTTTTACAAAGAGGTATTTTAAAAGGGTATTTTTGATAAAATTGTGTCAATTTTTTTAATTCCCTCCATTTCCATCCACTTGTGGACGGAAAATTTTTTTTGATTAAGAGGAAAATTTTGAGATTTAATTTCCCTCTCTTTACTTTCCTTTCTTTTATTAATTAATTAACCATACAAGGAAAATTTAATTAATTTCCTTTCAATTACTTCCAATTCCTTTCCGAAGTAATTCCTTTCCATTCCCTCGAAACATACAAAGTGTTGATATTCAACAAATATTCTCAGCTATCTATTTGTGTTCTAAAGGAAGGGTGATTGTTACGTGCAAAAGGAGTGCTGATATACTGAACCTAAACTACGTTGTATTCACTAACTTGGCTTGCATCCTTTAGCTACAGACGTTTCATGTTTTTAAATAACCACTGTCTAACAACACGCGGTGTAGGAATGTCGGGGCATCAAATATCTGTTATAATAAGGGCAACGGTTATTTATCTTTGTAACAAACCCGTTTTTCACTCACGTCAAAACTAATGATCTCAATTTCCTTATTCGCTTTCTCGGAGTTAGACTCTGGTATCAAGAAAGCTTACAACATTTGACTGACTAGAGAAACACAACGCAGTAAGAATAAAAAGGCAATAAGAATACGTAATATATATATATATAGTAGTAAAAGGTTTGCAGTTTTTAGTAGCACAATACTGTTGGAATTACAGATATATATTTTGCATTTCATATTACCATGTGGGCAAGCTCTTTTTGGTCTTCTTCTGCGCAATGAACCTGTCATTTCTTTCTAAATAGGAAATGCACAACCATCCATTCGTCTCCATTGCCGTATCCGAATAATTCAGCAACAGCCATAAAGAAAGTTCTCCAATAAACGGTCCACTTGAGAGCTTGATCCTTGCCGTAAGTTGACTCCATTATTGGCTTGATGGAATTCACGTTCGAGTCCATCCTTTTGAGCCATTCCTCACTGAAAGATTTTAGTTAATCTCAGAAGCCAAAGTGGTTATCATTTAAAGGATGAACAACAAACTTAAATGTTACAACCTTGTCTTTGAATAATGATTGCCATCTACAATCCAATGATTGACAACTGAAACATCATCCTGCATATTGGTTTCAGCAATGAGTCCGTGTAAGTGATCAGACACGTTTTGACGATTAAAATAGCTTAAAGTTTCACTTAAATTTTCCATATATAAGCTCTATCAGAAGCACAATTCAATTGTATCTAAATCAAGGGACTTAAAGCATTCAAAAGAAGAATAAAAATGGAAAGCTGACTAGCCTGGAAGTAAAGCAACAGATTGGCAGATGGCATGGTTCCTCCCGTGAAGAAGTACCTTGTAATCCAATCATCTTCGTTCACGTCCTGAAAGCAAGCAAAGTCAAAATGGATTGTTAGTATATGAATTAATACTACTAATAATAAATTAGTTGTACGTACATAATATTAAATATCGATAAAAAAACTAACAATAAATTTGAATCATGCAATATAGGTCTGAAATAAAGACAAAGAACAACTTTTGCAAAAGTAATACCTCAAAATGATAAGCAAAAGCCTTGTGGCAGAAATGGTGCACGAAAAGTAGACTATCTTCTTTCATCCACGTGGATATCTTCTTAAGAAGATCCTTATAGTTTTTCATATGCTGCAAAAGATACAAAAACCTATTTGCTGTATCATACCAACTCAAATCATGCATATTTTAATGTAGCATAGAAACACTGACCTCAAACATTTCAATGGACAATATACGGTCATATGACTCCTCCATTTCAAACGTACTAATATCTGCAACAATTATTTTCACATTCTGCAGTTGAAGATCCCTGCAGTTAAAATGATGAAATTTCAAAAACCATTTTGTGACATGTAGAGCTAGCTATATTTGTCCTTTATGGAAGATAATCATCTATTAAAAATAACATACAAAAAAATCAAGCAGAATGCAAAATTTAAACAATCTGGAAATATACCTGCATTGCTCTTCGATGTAAGATTTCTGTGTTGTTGAGTTGCATATGCCAGTGACCTTGCAGTTACTATACTTTTGGGCAATGAACAAAGAAAGTGACCCCCAACCACATCCAACATCTAGGACAGTATGTCCATCTTTTAGGTCTGACCTCTCACAATACAGCTCCAACATTGCTTTCTCTGAATCCTCTAAGGTGCTTGATCCACCAGAAAAATAGCAACAGCTGTACCAGATTGGAAGTTTAGGAATGCTAGCTAATATAACTGATGCTGTCAAATTATAAAAGTTAAAACATTTTTCTATAGAGAATTCTAGAGTTAATGCATATTACAGGAGAAGTGCCGATAAATATTTCGTTTTACTCTAGATAGAAAGTAGAGGTGAATCAAGAAATTCTATTAAAAAGTTTAGATAACACAGCCAACAATGGATTGACGTGTTTTCACCAGAATGCAATGTTGAGAATGATTCTAATTAAAGTAGTTAAAAGTTGTCCATATTACGAGGAATCTGGAAGTTAGAGTTAATTGGTATGCTCAGAATAATATTCCTTGAATATAGGAGTATCGGTAGCTTTTAGTTGTTTTTTTTCTATTCCTGCAAATGTATGAACTGCCTATATAAAGGCATTTCCAGTATGAATAATATTATCGCTTTATCGCTTATTGGTCTATACTTCTTTATTTTCTGCACTTGCAGTTTCTGAACATCAACATTGTGATATCAAAGCCAGGTTCTCCAACCAAAGAACGAGCAAAAAACACGTGAGCAATGTAGTGTGAAAGCGCAGATTGAGTGATGGCAGCAAGCAGCAGCAATAGCATTTCAAGTGGAACGGCACAACCCTTATTCCAATATTCAAAGGTGAAAACTATAAATTTTGGCCAATACGAGTCAAAATAATTCTCAAGTCACAAGATCTTTGGGACTTCGTGGAAAACGGATTTATAGAACCAAAAGACGACGCTACGTTAAGTGCTGCAGAGGAGGCCAGAGTTAAAAGAAGCAAGAAAGAAAGATGCAAAGGCCCTAGCAATCATCCAACAGGCAATTCACAACAACATATTTTCTAGAATAGCCATGTCCAGTACATCTCAGCAAGCTTGGAACGTGTTGCAAAAGGAATACCAGGGCGATTCAAAAGTCATAGTTGTCAGACTACAACACTTGCGTAGAGAGTTTGAATGTTAGATCCTGATTGATTCCGGAACCCAACTCTTTAGAATACCATAATACTTGAGCGTGCTTTCTTGTAATCTCCTTAACCATCATTAATTCATTTTCTTGCTCTGATACCACAACTGTTGGATCAAGTTTCTGGAACCCAACTCTTGCTCTGATATCATATCTGTTAGGTCCCGTTTGATTCCGAAATCCAACTCTTGTGAAATCAAGAAACGTGAGCATATTATCCTATAGGGTTATTTCCATGAACCCTTATTAGACATCATTTCACAAGGGTGGCGTGCCCACAACAGTCAAACATCAAAACACACTTGTTACTTTAACTCAACCCTTTTCCAAGGAAGTCAAAATGAACATATACAACTGAAACTACCCCAATCTATTATTTTACTGCTAAAACAACAGAGTTTGAAAAACTTTATTTACATATCAAAAGTCACGCCATTGGCTTATTACAAAATATAAAATAGCAAATTTGAAGAAATTCCCTTAGACTCTTGATCACTTGATCTCTTAGCTATTACCTGAAGAGAGGACAGAAAGGACAGAAAGGGGGTGAGCTTGAAAGCTCGTAGGTAACAGTTTATAACAGAAAATAAGCAAAAACCCTTTGAAAACATTTACTTGTCATAGAAAATTCTCATTAAGTTCATAAAACACTTGTTTCTAAAAATTCTCATCATATAGTTAAAATCTCAAACTACAAAACATGAATGCATCAAACTTGTTCACATAATATAAACACATAAACACATCAGAATGGTTTGGGTGGTGCATGCAAATTATGTATGCTTCACTCTTGTCAACTTATCATGAGCACATAAGCATATCAAAATGGTTTGGGTGGATCCAAAAATAGAACGTACTACGCATTTCCACATAATGGTCTTACGTAGCCGTGAATTTATGAGAGTCCATGAAAGAGCTCCATACCACTAGTGGGCAGGCGAGAAAAGCCTTTTGTCAAAGTGCACTTGACTTAACTTAAGGCTTCACCACAAACCCATATAACATGTATTTCATAACTTGTAAACTTGTTGCCCAAAATGATACATTTTCAAACTTGATTTCATAAACTTGATATCCTTTCAAAATCATTTTCATAATCAAACAAAGTTCATATACAAAAATATGCAGCACATTCTCAAAACATTTAAAGAGCAATAAATGCACATTTATGATGCAAATGAAATCATGAAATTACTTTGATTCAAAGAAAATATTAGTGGCTTATTCCTCTATTATAAATATGTAACCCACCTTGATTTTCTTACTATAGACTTGCTCAAAATGCCTCTTCTTTTGTTCCTGTTGCCTCTTTTGATCTCTTTATACAATAACAAAAATTTCACTCAATAGGGTTTTCAATTAAAAAATTCCTTAAAGCACAATCACTAAAATTGGTTCTAGAATACTTAAACTCAAGCATTTTTAAACTCTATGAACTAAAATCCTTTCAAAAATTCAAAAGATTTAAAATGATCTTACCTTCATGCTTCACTAAATGAAGGGATCTTTGGCTCAAAGGGAAGCTCTTTTCTTCCTCTACCTTTTTCTCTTCTTGAACAACCTCAAAATATCTATCGAAGGCTAATACAATTGAAACCTTAGCTTGTTTTCTCGTCTTTCTCTCCTCTTCTTCTCTTCGTATTTCTCTTTCTTCTTCATGACACTCTCTCTTTTTCTCTTCAATTTTCGTTCTTCTCTCTTCTTCTAATTATGCCCTTAATGATTGAGAATTGTACAATTTGCCTTTCCATTTATGCCTTATGTCTTTTATGCTTAAGTGTCTTGCCAAAAACACCGTTAAACATTTCTATAACCTTAACACTTTAATTCAGAAAAAGTTCCCCTTGTTTTAAGTTTCTAATGACACCAAAATCTGAAAGTATTACCACAAACACTTTCAGACTGTTATTAGACTGAAACATTATACTATACTCAACTTCCATCCAGAAATTGAAGATCTTAGGGACTAAATTAACACTCTATTTCTTCATACAATTTGTATCCCTAAGTCTCTTATTTATTTAGAGACAAGAATCATCTCATTTAGAGTCCTACAGGTCTAAATATCATCAAAATACTAAAGCATGTTCACTAAAATCTCCAATTCATACTCTTCCAATCGATACCCTTACTTTGATTCAATCAATCCTTTTTCGAATCAATCCCAAAAGCTATAACCTTTCATGGAGACGTAAAAAGAAATGTGTTAGGAGTTCATTGGTCCAAGATTCACTTCAATTGAAGGTCGGATAACAAGCTTATGGCCGAAAGAATCAAATAAGATTTAGTCCTCAATCATATTGAACCTATCTTAGGACAATTGGCATAACTTTCACTAGAGAAGTCGGATCAAGATCATTCTTGGACAGTTTGAAAGAAGACTTCAAGATCTACAACTTTTATGGAGACCTCAAAGACAAATTCGATCATCGACAGGGTCAAAAATAGGAACAGATGAGATGACGTCATTTATAGACGATGTGACGTCATCAGACGATACAAGATTGGAAAAATTGTCATAGCTTTCGCTACAGATATCGGATTAAGGTATTCTTTGGATGGTTTGAAAGAGGACTTCAATATCTACAATTTTTATGAAGATCTCGAAGACAAATTCTATCATTTGAATGTTGGAAATCCGGAAATAAGGAGTAGTAATGAAGATCACTTTTTATGACTCAAGAGTTGGGTTCCGAAAGTGGGGTTCAACATGTATGGTATTAGAGTAAGAGTTGGGTTTCGGAAACGGGATCCAACATTGAAACCTTACAAATGAAAAATGACGAGAAAGTATCAGACTTCCTGAGTAAAGCAATTGGAGTGGTAAGTCAAATGAGGATTTTCAGCGCTAAAATAGATGATCAAACAATTGTTGAAAAGGTATTGCGTAGTTTAAATTCAAAGTTTGATCATGTTGTAGCTACAATTGAGGAATCTAAGGATCTATCTATTTTCTCATTTGATGAACTAATGAGTTCCTTGCAAGCACACGAAGTCAGAATAAGTAGAAAGGTTGAAAAAGAAGAGAAAGCTTTTCATGTGCAGGAAAATAACAACACTTTCAGACATGGTCGGGGCAGGAGTGCAATATGTTCCAGCACTTGATTTCAATTTAATTAGTGTTGGTCAACTAATGCAATGTGGATATCTAGTCTTGTTTGACAATGGAAAATGTAGTATCACGGAGAAGAAGACAAATCGTCTGGTGACAAGTATTGCAATGACAAAGAACCAAATGTTTCCCTTAGATTTGTCAACAACGGGACATGTTGTGCTTGCAGCAAGGGCAGAAGAAGAATCAACTTTATGGCATCTCAGGTATGGCCATTTGCATTTAAAGGGCCTAACACTTCTTAAAAGCAAAGGAATGGTCACAAGCGTCCCTGAGATTAGTAATATAAAACTTTGTCAAGGATGTGTATATGGAAAGCAAACAAGGAGATCTTTTCCAGTTGTTCCAGCCTGGCGTGCTAATGAATGTCTTGAACTGTTACACGCAGACTTGTGTAAACCAATGCAAACTCTTCACTAGGCGGCAGTAAGTATTTCTTCCTTATTACTGATGATTATAGCAAGATGTCGTGGGTTTATTTTATGGAAAGCAAAGATCAAACGTTTGAAAGATTCAAGTAGTTCAAAATTTTGATTGAAAAACAATGTGGATTAAGCATTAAGACTTTGTGTACAAACAAGGGAGGAGAATTTATCTCCAATGAGTTCAACTCCTACTGTGAGGAAAATGGAATACAAAGAGAATTTACTGCTCCTTATACTCCAAAGCAAAACCGAGTAGCTGAAAGCATGAATCGCACTGTTGTCGAGATGGCTCGAAACATGCTGAAAGAAAGAGATTTGCCGAATGATCTATGGGCTGAAGCAGTGGCAACAACAGTGTATCTACTTAATCTATCTCCTACCCGTGTTGTAATGAACATGACTCCCTTTGACGCATGGAATGGCTTTACACCCAATGTAAGTCATCTAAAAGTTTTTGGTTGTTTATGTTATGACTTGATTCCTTCACAAGCTAGAAAAAGATTTGATCAAAAGTCACAAAAGTGTATATTTGTTGGCTATAGTACACAGTCAAAAGCTTATAGATTGTTTGAGCCTGAAATTAGAAAAATACTCACGAGGAGAGATGTCTTTGAAGAAAGTATGCGTTGGAATTGGCATGAGAAAGAAAGTCAGGAGCCGCAGTACTCAAATTCAATTGACGTTCCTGAAGATGATCAAGTTTGTAATAGAGCAAGATATATCACCGCTATCCCCGTTGACACCACCAAGTTCAAATGCACTCCCACGAGAAGAAGCTTTTTTGTCAGATTTATCAACACCAGTTACTCGAACAAAGTATCGTTCATTGGCCGATCTCTATGAAACCTGTGGGTTTGCATTAATGGTTGCCGATCCTACCACATTTGAAGATGCTCAAGGACAGGAAAAGTGGATGAAAGTAATGCGAGAAGAAATTTCTACCATTAACAAAAATAATACATGGTTGTTGTGTGATTTACCTACAGGAAAGAAAGCAATCGGACTAAAATGGGTATTCAAGACCAAGTATGGTTCACATGGAGAAATACAGGCTCGTCTGGTCGTTAAAGGTTATTCCCAGCAAGCCGGCAATGATGTTGAAGAAATATTCGCCCCGGCGGCCCGATTCGAGACGGTATGAATCTTTCTTGCCTTGGCTGCTCAACGTCACTGGGTTGTGCATCAATTTGATGTTAAATCCGCCTTTTTCAATGGCGAGCTGAATGAAGAAGTTTACGTTGAGCAGTCTATTGGTTTTACTATTAAAGGGGTTGAAGGAAAAGTTTACAAATTACATAAAGCATTGCACGGTTTAAAACAGGCCCCACAAACGTGATATAGTCAAATTGATAAATATTTCATTGCCCTTGGTTTTCAACGAAGTGATCGAGAACCTACATTGTACGCCAAGAGAAGTGGGAAAAGAGACTTCTTAATGGTTTGTATTTATGTCGATTACATGATCTTTGCAGGCTCATCTCAGTTTCTTGTCGACAAATTTAAGGAGCACATGAAAGCCGAGTTTGACATGACAGATTTGGGATCACTAAAGTTCTTTCTGGGTTTAGAAGTCACAAGGAGAAGATGGGATTTTTTTAAAGCAGGAACTCTATGCAAAGGAATTATTGAAGAAATCTGGTATGTTGAAATACAATCCAGTAGTTACTCCTTTACAAGCATGTGAGAAACTTGTCAACAATGATGGAGAGACAATAGCTAGTTCTATCTCTTATAGGAGCCTCGTTGGTGGGTTAATTTATTTAACTCACACTTGTCCAGACATAACGTTCGCAATGAGGGTAGTTTCGCGGTTCATGAAAAATCCATCACAGACACATTTTGCAGCACCGAAGAGAATTCTGTGGTATAGCAGGCATAATGGACTTCAGAATATGGTATTCAAGTAAACATGACATGTCTGTTGATGGAAAACTCTATGGTTACTCAGATTCCGACTTAAGTTGTCTTGATGATCGATGAAGCATTTCAACCCATGTTTTTCTCTAGGTTCGGGTGTTGTTGCGTGGAGCTGAAAGAAGCAGCCTATAACTGCATTGTCTAGCACAAAAGCTGAATATGTAGTTGTGACATTCGCAGCATGTCAAGCGGTATGGGTTAGAGGTATTCTTAGTGAATTGCAGGAGGAGTCAAAGACATCGACAATCATATTCTGAGACAACAAATGAACCATTTTCATGACAAAGAATGCAGCTCTTCATAGTCGAACAAAGCACATAGACACAAGACTGCATTTCATCAGAGATTTAGTTGCTTGGAAAGTTGCGGATATTCAGTACTGCAGTACTCATGATCAACTCGCTGACATCTTAATAAAAGTTCTACCAAAGGACAAGTTTATTCGCTTTAGAAAGCTGCTCGAAGTTTGCAATTACGAATCATGGGGAGGTGTTGAGAATGATTCTAATTGAAGTACTCAAAAGTTGTCTTGGTTATGAGCAATCTGGAAGTTAGAGTTAATTGATATGCTCAGAATAATATTCCTTGAATATAGGAATATCAGTAGCTTTTAGTTGTTTTTTCTATTTCTGCATATGTATGAACTGCCTATATAAAGGCATTTCCAATATGAATAATATTATCGCATTATCATGAACTGCCTATGTAAAGGCATTTCTAGTATGAATAATATTATCGCATTATCACTTATTGGTCTGTACTTTATTTTCTGCACTTGCAGTTTCTTAACACCAACATGCAATAGTTGATAACAAAAACAGATACCGTGGTGTATTAAGTGTTAGATAATACCTGTATTTCATATGTTTGCCAAGAACCAGCTTGAAAAATGAAGTTGGCAGTTCATAATGCTGGGTTTTTGCCTTCTCTGTCTTGATGGCTATAGGCATCTCTTTCAAAGCTATAGGCAACATTATATTAAATTGCATACTCAGACAACAACATATGCGTGCATTAGGGAACTGAAAATCGCATAATGTGGATAAATTTTTTATTAAAGAAAAGTTAAGAGAAACCACTCACTACCTACCTTACATAATCACTCAGCTTATTTAACTCCAATATAAAAAATAAAGTCCTTTTCAACCTAAACTGCACATAATGATTAATAAACTTTAGAATAATTCAGAGAAAGAGAGAAAATGTACAATGTACGAACTGGAGGAGATGGGAAAGCTGGAGATGGGAGGAAGAACGGTAACAGGAACGAAGACGAGAGGCCAAGAGCAAGCGAGTGAGCCTCCTTATGACAGCATCAGGGAGGAAGTTCCTTTCAAGCGAACCCAACAACAAATTCACAGTCGCTTCATATGGCACTTGCATTAACCCTTCCATTTTAATCCAATTTTCTTTTCTTATTCTCTCTGCAATTCGCTAACTTTTGGGTCGCTGCTTCGCTTTTCTTCCCCTAGGAAAAAGATGAGAGAGAGAGAGAAACAATATCTATTTTCTGTATAACAAATAGCCAACTTTTTTTTTTTTTTTGGTTACAACAAATAGCCAACTTTACTATCCGATGTCTACTGATAAGAGTCGCCAGTCAATTTTTATCTACTTCATCTTTTCGTACAAAAGCAAAGACCATAAATATGATCCTCCAGAAAAGAGAAAAATATAACTAGCTAAAAGCTCTGTAAGAACTAATACACTGCAATAATTGAAGACAAAACAGAGTCCTTACTTTTTTCTGTTCTTCAATGACACATTTACCCGAGGTCAGTCTTTCCCCTTCGGCCGAGCAACGGTCCAAACCACCAGCTAGTTTGAATTGTGGTAGTCCCATGCTATTTCATTCTGAAATTTGAAAAAATAAAACGGTTTTAAGAACATAGGGATTTGGTCATCAATGACAGGATCTACATTTATCTTGTAACATCCATTTCCAATATTTAGAGTTAGAATCTGGTTTGGGTGGGATCCGAAGCTCACAGGGGAGTAGCCCCCGCTTATGGGTCTGCCCAAATTTCTGAGCTGTGGCCCATTAGGTATTGTCCGCCTTGGTTTGCCAGGGTGGAGTTGCGACTCGAACCCCTGACCAAAGAGTTTTGTTGGTCTCATGGACCACGCCTCTCATCACTTGGGTTCTGCCAGATTCTGACGGAACTGAACGTTGTCGTTTGGATCCATGAGTTGACCGCTTTCTACAATGATTTCGGCGTTGAGATCCCTGCAAAACAAAGAAGGCACGTCGGGGGTTGTGACCCGATTAGCCCCTCCGACGCTCAAGTCAGTGATTTGGTGAAGGTGAGGCTGCCGAATATAGAGAAAACTAGGTTATGATTACGTACCTCCATCACAATGAAATCATACCTTATATATGAGATGGACGCTAGGGTTAGGTCTTCACGTAGACTCCTACTTCTGCATGGAAGGTTTTCTTCTACTAATGGGCTATGGAGAGTATGGATCGGGCTTGGGCTTGACGTCTTTGATGAATGGACCGATCGGCCCACGGGTCGTTGCGACTGAGTCCAGGCCCAACACGACCGACCCGACCAGAGCTAAAGCAATTTTTATATATGTGTGTCTATATGTTGTTTCTTTTCTTCTTCCTGACATATGGAACATGAAGACTAGACAGGAAACTAACAAAATGATCTGTTACTTCGTTTTATTTCAACAATTGAAATTCCTAGATTAGGTGAACGTGTGCACCTTCTTGCTTAATAAAAATTGTCTTACGATGATAAAAATTTTAGCTGTATTTCTTCATCTCACTCTCATGCGATAATTAAGTTGTTTACATTTTAAATTGAGACATTGACACTAGGAGGCATACAAAGGAAAAGAGAAGTTAAAAACACGTTAAGTTAGAGAAAAATTAGTGGGAAATATACTTAAATTAAAGGTATATAGTCAAGTAGGAGGAGATGTTAGCAATGTTATTAACAGAAAATTAGTAGTATCTTCAAGTTTGACAATAGCCATATATGCACTCTCAAATATGGTGTTATTTACCATCAAAAATTGAAGATTGTGATATTTTTAATAAGATCCATAAAGGTTAAAATGTTTAATATAAATTTTCTTTTAATTTATTCAAACATGCTTGTAAATTGATATAAAGTGGCTACTTTGACAAATTCAACTCTTAATGTATAAATTTAATTATTTCATTATGGATAAAGAATGAATAGAAAATTGGCCTACATATTGATTAAGGAGACAAGCAAAATTGAATACTTCAAAAATAAATTTGCAAGAGGGGAGTTTATTAGGAAGATCCCATATTTTGATTTCCAACACTTGTTAATACACACTTTAATATTCTGAAATATGAGTACCACAGGCACATTGCATTGATCAGATTGCTAAGCATAAACGACGTAACTAATTAAAGAAAAAGCACTGATAACAAGCAAGAAATTAAGCAGGATTCCTTTATATGTGTGTTTTTTGGTAAGTATATATCACAGATTATTCGGTTACGTGCAGCTGTGCTCATCATGCCTGTAAGCAGGGGGCTCCACTACCCCGCAAAGAAGATCACATAATCAGGCGTGAAAGGTGGGAAACTGAATGCCCTTGTCACCCAGGTAGGTCACAGGTGCATCATACCTACTGAATAGTTTGTAGGAGGATACGAGAGAAACAGCCATATAACAAGCCACTGCTGCAAAGGTTACTACCACTGCAGTGGTGGCCTTATGACAGAACTCACCAAACGATCCACAAGCTTCACTCCACGTTATATCTTCGTCTCCTTTGTTTGCCAGGTATAACACCTCTGCCGACACAGTTCCAGCTCCCAGAATTACATATGTCAACACCTATATATTCATTGATTTCATGGACAGACGATCATATATTTTTTAATTACATGACTATGAATGCATCGGACTTACCAAACTTGGATGATGACAAAAATCATTAATGGATTGTTACCTGGTCCAGGAAGAAGAAAGTCCAGGCTCGACACATGGTTGAAGGTCGAGGCATGGCCACGACAACAGCTGACAGAAGGGAATAGCCAGCACAAATACCATTCGCATGCACCAAATACCTGATTTATTTACATACAAATTAACATATTTATATGTACATACGAGATCTATGCAAGGGTTTTGGTATTACTTAACTGTAAACTTTTTGTTGTTCTTAAATAAATAAAAAATTCCAGTTGGTGTATATACATCATGTAGTGTAATTTTGCTGCTGCTAGAACACAACTTCGGTGCCTAACTTATTGTTGTACGAATACTAATCCACAATTAGCCAAATCCCTATGTATCAAAAAAATTCAATGCAATCTTGCTATGTAGTCTCTACATACAAAGTACATTTTATGTTTTTGTCAATTACAACAAGATGATAATAACACATGCCTAAAATTAGCATAAGCACATGTACCTTACTTAACAACATTCTCTGCCACAAATTCAAGTAAGCAGGGGAAAGAAGTCAAGAACTTTCATACATTGCATGTCATAATTAAATGAGTTCACTTCAAGGATAAACTATATGACTATCATTTTATAATTACTAGTTATTAATAATGTCAAATAATTTTTAATTTTATATCATAATTTTTATTATATATTAATAACTATAAATGTTCACTGATCACTAAAACTCAATGATTAAAAAAATATTTAACTGTAAAAACTTTGATTCAGCCTTTTTTTAAGCTTACTTTTCAACTTTCTAATGCGATTTATTTTAATAATTTTTTAATTAAAATTTGATCAGTGATCTTCATAAATTAATAAGTTCTTATAAACTAAAATAATTATATTTTATTTTATTTAACAATCCCCTTTTTAATTAAACTTTAAATTCTTTGATGGATGACAAAATTTTCTTTAAATTATATTTCAAATTATTTAATTTTCTTCAACCTTTAGTCAAATTTATAATGATCTGAACCTTTTTAAATCTTAAAACTTTTATCTTATTGGTGTAACTTCCGGTTCGGTTCCGTTATCTTATCACTTTTAATTAGAAAAAGTTTGATATTGAGAGGACTGGTTTTGACTAATAGTTCAACTAAGACTAAGTCCATTTTGTACACCATTAAATTCCTAATTATTATCTTTTGACCAAGCAAACGAAAATGAATAATGGGAAGATAAAGAATTGAAATTATTACACTAAACATTCTCAATCGGAAAGAAAAGGAATTCTATACAGATAATATACTCTAACTGATCGATTGAAGAAATTTAAGTGCAGCGGCAAATAAGACTACTTAATTAAGAATCAACAAAGAATTAAACGTTTGAGCTAAGCCCCTAAAGTAATTTATTAAATGTAAATGAATGCTACTAAGAAGACAATGGAGATACAGCCCTTGAGTTTGTTTTTCATTTTTTTTTAATTTATTACGTCATAGAATCAATATTTCCTTCCCTAACCTCCAACCCTAAGCCTTTGTTTAGATACTTAGTTATATAAGGGAAAGGAAAGGAAAAGAAATCTTGCATTTCTGAAATTGCAAGATAAGAATAAAAATGGCCCAAATTTTCCTTCCATTCCTCTCAATTCTCTTTAAAGAGAAATACAATTTCTTTTCCTTTCTCTTCTCTTGGTTTTCCTCCGTCCAAACAAAGGCTAAGTTTTTTTTTTCCATTGCAATCAAGCGCTTTCTTTTTTTTAATGTACACTATATTTGAAGAGATCATGAATTTTATCAAAAGCAGGAGAGAGATAAGCTAATGCAAAGACATGAAACCTGAAAGCACCAAGATCGGAGTAAGAAAGAGAGCCAAAGTCATTAGTCTGTGAGTTCTTGAGCATGACAACAAGGGCCGATATACACAGAGCCATAGGAAGAAGACGGAGGATGGTCTCAGCAGTACGTAAGCTGCTACTAACATCCATATCAGCCTCACCAACGCTCCTAATCGATGTCATCATGGCCATGGGTGAACTTCCACCGACAGCTACTGCCGATCTTCCTTTACCGGAGTCTACTGTATCCCTTTTCTCCATATTATTATTGCTAATGCAAATGCGATACAAATTTGCGGAACTTGCAGAGATATCTCGTTCAAAATGGCAAATTAAATGGTGGTGGACATGAACTTGATAATAAAGAACGTTAGGTGAGGTGGGTGGCAAAACATTGAATGCCATCAATTCACTTCACACGTATCGAAGTGCAAAGGATAAATCTCTCCCTCTACCTCTGATGGCGTTGCTACAAGATTTTCGTTTCTTTTCATATTTGAGGAAGGCTTCTAGCTAGGGGTGTTCAAAAAAACCCGCAAACCTGTGAACCGGACCTGAACCGCATGAACCGAACCTGTAAATAAGGTTAACCGAACCTGAGTTTAGGTTCGGTTCGAACCGAACCTGAAAAATTAGGTTCATGGTTCAGGTTCAGGTTTCTAACTTGCGGTTCTAGGTTTAAACCTGAACCTGAAAGGCTGAAACACTAAA
>JAOSBP010000204.1:12468303-12480605 GCA_027563825.1 Erythroxylum mucronatum
CTTACTAAACTGATGTAAACATCAATTGTACTTCAAAAGTTTCAAAATTCATACATTCAATAACTATTCCAGCTTTTGCTTGAAGCACCTCATTTGGGTCAACTTTGTATAATCAAAAAGATCAAGAAAATGATGTATTTTTGTAACACTCTCTTCTAGACAATTGTTCCTCTGTGTCTTAAGTTTCTAATGATACCAAGTTCATCCTATTTGGTTTAGTATTCAATGAGTTATGTAGAAAATACCACAGACTATACACATTTGAACTTTTAGCTAGTACATGATCATACCCTCTAATTTCACAACTCATATCTTTAAGCTAAAATAACCAAAAATTACAAACTTTATACCAATTTAAAGATAAGAGAATAAGCTACAACTTTGGTGAAGACATCTCAGCCTAATTTGGCCCACATCAATATAGTTAATTCAATAACCACAGGACATGATTTCTGTCCCTGACAGTGCTTCAGCTTAAGCTACAACTCAATTACATGCTAATTTTGAAAATCTTAGAGACAGAATTAAAAGTTGACTTCTTCAAGAAAGTTGAAGAAATATGTCTCGAGTTTAATATGAATAAAAAATCAACTCATTCAGAAACCTACACCTCAAGTTATAATTAGAAAACCGAGGCATGTTCTTAAAAATACTCCAGTTCATAACATTCTAGCACATACCCTCACTTTGAGTCAATCAATCTTTTTCTAATCAATTCAGATGGATCTAAATTTTTATGGGAAGAAAGAAAAATATCTTAGGAGTTCATTGGTTCAATTTTTAAGTCATTTGGAGGTCGTATGTCAAAGTTATAGCAAAAAGAGTCAAAACTGTTTAGTATTAGAAAGTTTGATTTTTGCACTGCCACCTTCTACTGTAGAATCACGATTTTTGCACGAAATTCTCCATGTTTTTGCAGAAACTTTGCTCTATATTCGTCCTCTCTTCTACTAAATTCCTCATCACTAACTTATACCCTTACATTTATCCCTCTTATTCACTTCCAAATCAACTCATCTTAGTCCCAAAACATCTCAAATTCAAGATTAAATACCAATACCAAAACTAGAAAATTTTCACTACTATTCATCATCTTCAACCTTTGTCACATTTTCTGCACTCTCTCTTTCCTTAATTTACAGTTCCTACACCATTTCTAACTTATATTCTTTGCATTTCTACTCTCATTCTAGCCCATCCGATTCTCATACTACTCAAAACTCAAGATTCAACCCAAACACCAAAATTAAAACTCACCTACGGTTTTTCATGCATAATTACTATACAATATATCAACTCATCTTTCTAACCGACTACACAACTTACATAACTCATGCATGTGTTTATTTCCAACACTAACACATCATCAAAGCATCTATAATATCCATAACAAATTAAAACATAACTTACTTGTTTCAGAAAATTCCAGCAGTGAGAGTGAGGAGCATGGTTTCGGTGGATGGGGGAAGAAAACAATAAGAAGGCAGACACAAACACTAGCTGGGTTAAAAAGTTTGCATGCAAAGGATAACACCAGTATTTTGGTGATGAGGGTTCGGTGATGTTCGGTGAAGATCAAGAAATCCGAAAGACAAACAATGAGCTATAGTAATTTGCCTTCCAATAATGTGTGTTGTTATTATATTGACACATGGGTCCATGCATGACTCCCATTTGCCTTTCATGCAAGTTGCCACATGTCTCCAACATATCAGACCATTTGTCACACAATGAATGATGCTAAATGTCAATAATTCATAGGTTTAATCATACTAATTTTTATGTACCACTTAACTTGTCACTTGACAATTTTCCTAGTTTAAAATCCAAAATACCCCAAATTTTCAGAAATTTTCTAAAATTCACCAAAAATTTTGAAATAATACTAATAGTCTCTAAATAAATTTTTAACGCAAATAATCCATAATTCGTATTTTTAATCACATTTATAAATCAATTATACCAAAAAAAATGCCAATGAATGCATGTACAATTATTTGTATATGTCAAAAGTCATATGCACATATCAACGAATATTCAATTATGCAAAGCAAATGATGTACTGGAATTCCTTAATTTTCTAACCCCTAACATGGGGTGTTACATTTAATACTAAAGGCAAAATCCTTAGAATGATGATGGTACAATTGAAATTATGATGAGATCATAATTGTGAGATATAATTTGTATTTATGTATTATTCCTAAATTGTTCCTAGTTATAATTACATCAAGACGAGATATTGATGAAACGGTAAAACTATCACATGTTATGTTTCTTTCTTATAAACAAAGTAATTGATCTCACAAAATAAAGTATAGAAATACCTAAAAAAAATTGTGTGGGTGCTTAATAGAGAATAAGTTCACTGAACTGATCCAGTTATTCGGATCCTAAATGGAATATTACTTATATATTTATGAATTTCTTTATCATGATGGTTGTATAACTAATCCTCAAGCATAAGATTACCAAGGTATCTTTTGTACTATATTTTGATTTTACTTACGACTTATTCTATTTAGGGTAGCTTAATCAGTAGTAATCGGATACATTATCTATCTAAAAAATAGCTATTATAAAAAGAATTAAAATCATTTAGATAAAAGAGTTTATTTAGATGAAATGGTTTTTGTTGCTATCTGCTCCAATAACGAATCATTAATTTAACTAGCCATATAAAGATAGTTAAGTAATATATAAAGGATTTTTCATTTTAAAGCAATTAGAGAGTATGTTTCACGATTCTCAATTAGTAATGATTTAAGAAATTCTCTAGCCAAAATGAATTGACATTTGAAAAGGTGTTTTAAAATATCAATTATAAACTAATTGCTAAATAGCAAGATGAATATGATTAGATTTAATAAGAGTAGACACTATATTTATATTTTATGTTCAATTGGAACATCAAATGGTGAAAAAGTAAAATTATATATCACAACCATACACGGAGAGGTTAAGTCAGAATATTTTAACACCCCTAATATTTAAGTGGTAATGACATATTACTAGACATCAATCTTGATCTATGATTATAAATTATTTAATTAGATAATTAAAGATAAAATAAAAGGTGTTTGAATTTATTTAATTCTAATTATAATTTATAATCAATATCAACATAATAAGAACCTAATAGGTAAGATTTTTTTTTTGCTTTTTTGCTTTTTTTTTGTTTTTTATATTTTATATTTTAGTTTTTTGTCTTTTTTAGTTTTTTGTTTATTTTACTCCTCTCTTTGAATCTGTAATCCATGTACTACCTATAAAATAGAATATTATAGGTATATCCAAAGATGTTATCTTAATGTTGAGGGTTAATGCCAAGAATCTCATTTTGGGGATGCAAGTTTCATTATTTATTAATTCATTCCTTTTTTCTTTTTTCAAAAAGGAAAGGACCTAATAGGTCATACATTTACTTAATTTAAATTAAGTTTTCTATTTTTAAAACTTCTTTAATTATGAAATTTGAGAAACGTCAAAGATCAAATATGAAACATTTGATTTTATTTAAATTAAATTAAATTATAATTAGAGTTTGACTTTAATTATAGTTAAAATATTTAATTTTATTAAAAATAAAAACATACTGTTTTTCTATTTATAGGAATAAGCGTGAGAGAATGAGGACTCTTACTTAATTTCTCTCAAATGTTGAGTTTTTTTTTAATTGATTTATAGACATTCTTAGAGACTAAAGTGTAAAAAGCTCGTCATTGACACATCAGAAAAGTTTTGAAAAAGGTTTTAGCAAGAATTTCAAATATGGTATGATCCATTTATTTCACGATTCACGTTTTCAAGTTGAGGGCAAGCCTTGAAGCAACTAGTAAGGTTACTCATTTATGACTAAAATGTCATAAATTTGAGTTACAGAAACAACTTCTTTGTAAAAATATACACAAAAAAAAAGATTGCGTAAAGCAGAAAGCCTTGTGCAATGAGATATATTGTTTTTTTATATACATTTTCAAGTTATTCAATTATTGTGATTCAATCCAAAATCAAATTTTTTTTACTTTTTTCGTTGCTCACATGATTCTATCATGATTGATTTTTTTGACAAAATGAAGACCTAAGATAACTTTAATGTAATTTAAAATCTAATTTATTTTGTCACCTTAATGTTTTAATGATTATAAATGCATGATCATATTAACTTTTTGATTTAATACATATGAATTTATCGAAAACAGTCTTTCTACTAGTTAAGAGTAAAGATACATACTACAGGGCCTTTCCATGCCCGACATTTCAGTGAAACTTTTACTGAATGGTTGTTGTAATTTTTTTTGTAACGAAAAAAATTAATCTTAAAAAATCTTTTGAAAAATAATCTTTACAAAACTTGTGAAAAGTATTTGAATCAAAATTTTGTCAAAAACACTATTTGGTTGTTTGAAATTTTCCTTAAGTTATTCACTTGCAATATATATATATATATTAAGATATATGCCTATCCATTACATACTTGGAGCAAAAAATGCAACAATTAACTTGATAAGAGCACATTAGAATTTTAAGAAATCCCTAAAGCAAAGACAAGCTTAATTCCATTGCTTACTACACCATTAAGAAAAGGGTTCCATTCTATTATTCAGCTGGATGGTTGTTCAAATTAATACTCGTGCACATGTACAAAAACACAGATGACAAACCATTAGAAACGTTGTAATCCGCCAACTCTACATAATACAACTACTTAATTTGCTACAATTAAATAGATAAACATCATGCTACGATCGAATCGAAGTTGAATATCACAAGATAGCCATCAAATAGAACCTGCAGGCCAAAAGGAAAACATCTAAGTTTATAGAAGGCCAAAAATGAAAAGAGAAGATGCAGCCAAATGAGGATTTGAGGTATAAAATTGCCCACGAGTATTTGCACTTCACCAACATACATACTGGATTTTGCCTGCATTACAGAAGATTAATTATGTGCCTAGACTTTACAAAAAAGCTTGGTCGAGGCACTATATATGGAATATCAGATGTATCTATTCAGGGTCAGAAGCCTGTTTTTAGCCAAATTATAAGTGAGAAATAAGGATAAAACATCACCATTTATCAGCTGAAATAACATAAACATTTAAAGATACAATACAGGTTTTACCTCGGATAAATTCCACAGTTTAAATGCAAATCAACTCCAAGCCAAATAGGCAGCAAGTATAGAATGTTTTCTTTTTCTTTTGAAATTATAGAATGTCGATAACCAGAGAAAAATATTGTTCAAATATCTAGTAACATGAATTTACGGAGGAGAACTTGAAACTGAAAATGTAGCATTTTTCATTAGTATAATAAATACCATGAGCAATCGATAATATTCAGCATTCAATGGCAAACCAAAATGGACACCTAAACTAAAAGAGGCCTCAAAAGCAATGACATTATAAGCAACAGCTTCATGTCAACAACTCAAGCATGAACAGCTTAAGAATTGAACAAGCAACGAAGATTAGATCCAGACAATTCAATACCAATAAGAAGAAGATCAAATATAGGAAAGAAAGATGGGAATAAAGTTTAATCTATTAAATAAATTAAATGCAAATTATACATCAAATCTACCTTGAACATGATACAAAAATGATCGATAGATTAAACCATTTTCAAAAACTATCGTACAAAAAGTTCTGTCAGTCCCTATGTTATGTTCAGAAACTAATTCAATAATGAAATAAACACTACAGGAGATTATTTAACCCAAAATATGAAGACTGAATTATGATAAAGACAGAACCTTCAAGAAGCAGAGTGCTTGCCCTCACACTCAGGACTCTCGTTGAAATTCTTGGAGGCATATTTAGCAGTAACCATCCCAACCTCAAAAACCAAATCGTCTCCAGTGGACCTAATCCCTGTAATGGACCACCATTTGAATAAAGCTCGGACTCGGATGCCATCGAGCTCAGCAATACTGCCTTTAACAATTTTCCCAGAAACCCTTTTGGAGTAGGTGGCCAAGTAGTTGTCGGGAGGAAGCGTGATACGACACGCGCGACCGAGGTCCACAGAAAACTTCCCAGAGGTCTGATTCAGAGTATAACCTCGGATAGAAGAGGGGAGGAGACCGACCGGAAACCCGTAATTGATGAGTTCGGTGTGGACGGAGATTGATGGCTCTCTTTTAGGATTTGATTGATGGGAATGTTGAAGCAGAAGTAAGAGGAAGAAGAAATTTAGGAATTTCAACATTGTGTTTTGTTGTTATTGAAAAGATCTCGGATTTCTGTTGCCTTTTATACAGAAAGAGGATCCGCGTATCCGATAGCGGTGCGGTTGATAACAGACCACGCAAACAAGAAACGCCAACGGCGTCGTTTACTTCACATGACTTTTTTAAGTTTTCGAAAGAAAATGAAATGCATTAGAGATGCACCGAGTTGAATGTGAAACTCCTACAATTAGACCAACACTTTAAAAAACATATTAATAAACTCACAGTTAAAAGTTACAAAATTAAAAATTTGTAATTAAAAGTAACTTTTTATTAACTTAAAAAAATTTATTTCACACAGTTTTTGAACTATTAATTACGTTTAGTTTCTTAACAATTTTGTTTTTATAGTTAATAATTTTTAGCACAAGTATTTAACTGTAGCTAAATTAGCCACTGTTGGCACAAATTCGGCATGAATCGTGTTGTTCAGGGTCCCATCAACCCTCCAGGCTTAAGCACAAATCGGATAACAATAATACACCTCGGAATATCAATTGCAACACGAGCAAATCCATATAAACTGTTAGCAATAATGGATGATGAATGTTTATAGGATTTTAAACCACTAATAGTCAGCAAATAAGTGATGACACCAGGCAAGACACGAGAACAAATCATTAACCGTATAGAGCAACCGTTGCTGCTTCAAGGCAAGGCACTACTTGCCGAAGCATTGCAACAGTCTCATGTGGTAATACTTGTTCAATCACTGATGATGATGATGGAAAAATGTAACATGAGAAACCGCATAAGAGACTGGACTTTTTGCATGGGTAGAGATAGAATCTAAGAGGAAATAGACAGCAGCACGGGATTCAACAAGATCAAAGTTCTGGAGATTTTTCAAAGTTCTGTAGATTTTTCTTTTGCATCATTAATATATGTACAAGGAGCTAAAGAAACAGACAGCCAAATCAGTTACCCTTGTGGCTCAATGATACTTGTCCCCCGACCAAAAATTGTAGCCTTGAGCTTGAATACAATCGCAAATAAACAAAGAAAAAAGCAATTCGGATGAGAATAATTTAAAAAAGCGTGTACTACCAACTGAACATTTTATCCAACCAAAAATGGCTGCAAAACATGCTTAAAATATTTTTTTTTTTTTACAAAATTACAGTGATATTTATCAGTGTTGATCTCAAATAGCCGACGCAATTTCTAGCCAAGCAACCTAATTAAACATCCATATGAAGTTATATGGCTTTAAAACTGCAATATTTACTTCAAAGTACAAACCAAACCTTAAACAAAGAAGGAATAGAAACTACTAGAATTGCCTAAGAAAGCTTTGCTCCTCTAGCATCCTATTTACCCTCTGCAATATCCAACAGAATGTTCTTAGGTTGGCATAGCTGAAAATTTTCTGATGACGTCCCCATCACTGGAAAAAGTAGAAGAAATATTACGTAAATTGCTAAAACAGTGGGGAATTTACAGCTATATAGGCAATTCTTAGTTGCCAAATTAACAAATTTTAAGATCCTATTTGCATTTAACAAGAAATTGAAGGTACTATGTATTGCGCAGAAATATTTTGAAATCTTATGGAACAATGGAATCAACCAACATATTCATTTTTCCTTGCTTCTCATGGTGAGCCAACTTAAGAGAATGTTCATCCTACTTTTAGATGGCATATTAACATTTTTGGTAATAGAGAAATGACTTCTGGCTAGTGCACATTAAGCATTCACTTCTCATTTAACTGAAGAAAAGAGCTTCTTACCTCTGGATAACAATCTTGACGGTCAATCGTCTGGTTGTTTGTATTCAGATACACCTCGCATGACACCCTTCCCTGAAACAATTTCAGGGTCATAAATTAAACTTACCGAGACAGAAAATATATCAAGTGCTCAGTAGTACAAGATCAAATGAGAGAATTGATAAAATTTCCGCTCAAGGGATCCAATATACAGTGTTGAAGAAAATATACTCAACTGAGAAGCTATCACCAAAAGTAGCACGAGTCACAACTTAACCACAAAGCCCTCTTTATTTTGAGCCCGCTGTTGCCATTAAAAACTAAGAAGTTCTTGTTTTTTCATCTGTTATAAACTTCATGCTAATATGAAGCGTATTAATATGTACGTTTTTGTGTTACAAGATATAAAGACCATTAATAGTCACACCGAGTCACTTCTAGAAGGGAGCACCTACCCCAAATACTCTCTGACCTCAAGAATGATCATAGTTCATGTAAAAACACAGTGGAATATCTAATAAAAGATGCATTATTAATGCATGTATCCAAGTGTAAACAAAACTTGTACCCAAATCTCAAATGAAATAAATATCCACAAAACAGCTACAATTTCTAACCCTTTCTAGTTTCTTTAAATGCCAGGACTGATAAGTTACGTACTATATCACATTTACACCAGTTATTGAGTAATACGATCAGACTACACCTTTTAACAAATTTCAAACATTTTTTTATATTGAAAGTGGATACCAAAACTTTGCTTCTCAAAAGATTATCATATTACAATAGACGTCAAAGCGATGAAAGAATCATCCTAGCTAGTTTACCTAATTCCACAAATCTTTTTCTACAAGTAGTGAAAATTTTCAGACAGAAAAGAGTTACGTGAAATTCAGGAAAGTCATAAGGGAGACAGAACGCCTCTTACTTCAATAGGAATTTTGAAGAACAAGAGACCAACGCTTCCTTTGACCAAGGTATGAGTATCAATGGGAATAACACCGGAAGCCAAATCCTGGATCAAGTAAAGGGCATCGTATATAATCTCAAGCCCGTTCAAATCAAGCGTAGCGTTCACATACGACAACGCTCTTGCTCTAATCTTCCCTCCCTCAGACCTCACGAACCCTAATTCCCTCCCTCTGTACCCAACCGCAACATCAAGCGTATGATACTCCAGAGAGAAATAATCTCTGTTTCGAACTCTTATGGTTAGCGAGAAGGAGAGATCAAGAGTGAGCTTTGGGGACGTATTGACTCGAACGTGATTGAGTCGGAGTCGGGCTAGTTGAACATTGGGGTCCGAGGGGTAGAAGAAGAAAACAGCGGCGAAGAGGAAGACGACGGCTACAGTGAAGATTAGAAGGCGGCGGTAAAAGGGATTGAAAGGAGGGCGGTAGGACGTTAAAACGACCACGTTCTGGGGCTGCGATGGTAGGGGTGTGTAGGGGACGGAGCGGGTGAACTTTGTCGAGGCCATTTGCTAACACCTCGTTACTGTTGCAGACTTGACTTGATAACTTGTTTTTCTTCATAACTGTCAATTATTTAGAATATTATTTCTTATAAAATTCATCATAACTTTATTTTGTAATACTACACTACAACAATATGTGAAAAATATATCTTAGTTTATTTGACTATATCATTATTTGTAAAATAAGTTAATGCTGTTTAAATATTTTCTATTATTTCATTCACAATATTTTGTTGAAACCTTTTAATGATTTTTACTTTTTGTAAATTTCAAAATTTCAATCAGCGTTTGAAATTTTTAAATTTTAATGAAGGTGAATTGGATTATTCTTAATATATTGGATTAAGATTTCAAACATTAACTTTTTTAGAGATGATAAAGAAAAGGAGACTTTTTTTAATGCCATGATATGTAGGATTATAAAATTAAATATAGGTTGAGATGTATTCGATATATTGCTTATAGTTTAAGATATTGGAAATAATTTATTCTTATAAGCTTTTGAAAGTGATGACCAAGGGCTGTTTGTTTTTCTTTTTTTGGGTTTTTTTGTTGTTTTTGTAAATTAAAAAATGACCATTATAATCGTGTTTGGTTAAACTTATGTGTATATTTCGTTTTTAAAACTAAAAAATGGCAACTATTTTACAAAACCGTAAAAATCATGTTTTTGTGATTTTAAACATGATTTTTGAAAATAGGTTTTCGTCTATTTTTGAAACTTTTTTTCACAAAAACAAATCATATTGGTTTCTTTCCTTTTACTTTAACTTCGTCTTCTGTGTCTTCACTAGTATTGCAATTTCTCCAAGTTTGTTTTCATATTTGTTGGTTGCTGTGATTTCTGTTGGTTTGTTTTATCTGTTACTTGTGTGTGTTTCGTATTTGTTGGTTGACTAGCTATTGTTGTTATTTGCGTTCATCGACTTCTCTTGTTTCTCTTGTCCATAACATCAGAGCCATTATACTTCTTGTGACCATCAATACTACTTCCTTGTTTTCTCTTTGCGTTACTCTGAGCTGAGTATATTGTTGATGAGTAGTAGGGTCAGTCACATTAGTTTGGTAGTAAAAAACAAAATAGAGAAACTAGGCGTGATGGTGCCACTTTAACTTGCATTTTGATGAACAACAATATGACTAGTTTCAGTTTTAAGAAAATTTAGACTTGAAAAGGAAGAGAAATATGAAGAAAATAACAGTACTATATATGTAGCCATACTTACTAAAATGCCTTTGACAGAAAAGTTAAAAAATTAAGTAATTACAAGAATTGGCAGACCATGTGTAGAATTACGTTAAATGTTGAAAGAGAACAGGGTTCGCTGCTTTGAGCATAAGCTTCTGCATTTTTTATGATGATAAAGAAGATGATGCACTCTCGTTCTGTGTTCTTCCTCTGAACAACAATTTTCTAACTACAATGAGTTCTCTGATGATTACCAGAGCTCTTCGTTTGATCATGATGTGTTTCAGTTCTTTAGTTAAGACTTCACCTCCTCTGCTAAACCTCCAGATAACTTCATCTTATGTTGAAACTTGATCCTTTATAAAGAAACAACACATAACCATGAACAAGAAGTGGAAATAATAGTCGGAATAGCGTTATTAAAACCGAAACTTGACATTTATAAAAGATTAGAAATGTTTATGGCCATAAAGGGACATTTTCTTCTTGGTCCTCATGTCATTTGAAAGTGGAGACAACTAATGGTGTGTTCTTCTTGGTCCTTACGTCATTTAATGTGGCATAGAGTGGAGCATAGAGTATAAATGTTTATCGCCACAAAGGGACATTTTCTTCTTGGTCCTCACGTCATTTTAAAGTGGAGACAGCTCATGGTGTTTGTTGGAACCCGATCTTGAGACCGGACCCCAATCGGGAAAACGCAACGAAAACGAAAAACGAACGACTAACAAAGAACGGATCGTCAAATCAATAACGAGTCCGACTCAAGTCCGAAGCGGAAACCTAACGCAAAACCGGAAGTCATAAAGCAGAATCTAAAATCGGATCGAAGGTCATGAAGCGGAAACGAAGGGCGAAAGAAATCGAAAGCAAAATCGAATTGAAACCAATTGGACTGAAACAAATTCTCCGACATCCGCAGCGTATCTTTGAAAACTAAAATCGCGTTAGAAACCCTAAGACTAAGCCAAGATCCGAAATCTGGTATAATTTTTTTTCATTCTAATCATCCTTATTCAATCTATCTTCAATCTCATACCAATCCAAACAATATAATTTCCCCCCTTTGGAAAAATTCATTCTCAATCAAAACTCAATTCATACAATTTTTAATCATACCCTAACTCAATATCATTTTTAACAACAATCTTATTCTTATTCTATCTTTGCCATAAAACCAATTTTATCGAAAATCGGGCAACATAACGGCTGTATTTTGCAAAACCTAAAAATCTGCAAATCAAAATCACGCACTTCTATAATCACATCCCACCATAACAACCATCATCGGACCTCATGTCCGGATTTCCAACATAAACAAATACACATCTATACCTAACACTTCAATAATTCTTAAGCATAATCAGAAACATCCATATTCAAATCCAATCCAAACGCAAACCAATCGAAGTCATATTCAATCGCAAACTATAAACCATAATCATACACAATTTATATATCAATCCCATATACAATTTCTTAATTCTTCATAATTCATACACCTCATGAATTAATTGCTTACAAGAATATCTCAAATTCACTACATATATCCATAATTCGTATACATCAAGAACTCAATGCTTACAATACACTAATGGCATTCCAAGCCATAAGAAAACTAAAACCAGAATCCAAAATACTTAAAACACAGGACAAACAAAATCGAACCCAAGCCTTGACTTTCTTTCATC
>JAOSBP010000204.1:12514695-12536771 GCA_027563825.1 Erythroxylum mucronatum
GATATCAAACCTTCCCTTGCTCTCACTCTCAAATTTAGAAACCAACCTCACCTCTTTGAAAAATACATCTGTGCATTCAGTTCATTGCTAACTACAGAAACGAATGGAGCAATCAATGACTAATGAAAGACTTGTTGATTTTCAATCCTTGAAGCAGGAACATATGGATATCGAACCGGAGATTGTAGCAGCCGGATGGAGGAACTTCTTCCAACTTCATGAAATAGTTTACATGAATAAAGTGTATGACTTCTGGAAGAACGTGGAGGTAGTGGAAGATACTCTAGTATCAGTAGTAGATAGATTGTCAGTAATAATCACACTAAAATCAATTGAGAAGGCTACTCAGTGTCTATGTGTTAGAGAGCTAAATGGATGACTCAAGCTAGCATGAAGGAGTCTCAGATTAATCGAAAACTCTATGGAAGTAATAACCCAAAGGAGAAGAAGGCCTCAAGTCTTGTGCCAAAGGCTAGGGTTCTACACTCACTACTTTTTCACTATGTTCTACAAAGAACAGGATCGAGGAATCTGGTAACAACGTTAGATGAGCAGTGCTTATTTCATCTACTCAATTGCCAGCCCATAGATCTACCATTTCTTATCTTTCATTATATAGTAAAATCGAAGAAAGACTCGACAGCCCTACCGTATGGGATGATGCTGACAAGAATCTTCAGAGATTTTGGAATTCTCCTAGAGAGGAAACAAGATGAAGATGAAAATAAAAAGCGTCATCAACTCATCAACTATTAATGAAATGGGCTTGAAGAATCTGGAAAGAGAAGAAACAGATTCTAAGACGATAGCAAGGAAGAAGATCAAAATCTCAATCCACTGAAAGAATGTCCATAGAAGGATTGAATAAATCATCAGAAGATATAAGGAAAAGTAAGACGATTTCTCAAAAAGAAGAAAGCCAGGAGCGAAAGATAGAGACTCTAATGACCTTGAAGAGAAAAGGGGAGACACTCCTTTCGGAGAGACCAAAGCAAGCAAAAAGGTTGCCTAGAGTACGGACCCTGCATCAACAAGAAGAAAAGAAAGGAAAAGAGTTGACTTATGGTGGAGACTCAGAGAAGAAAACACCGCAGGCAACTAGGTCCTTAGTCTCAATCTTAAAAGAAGATTCAGCAAAAGTGACTAAAGAAGGTAAGACTAAAAGGAGATTGGAATTTGAGAAGAAGAAAATTCAACCTCAACAACAGACTCCTAGGTTGATTGGAGAGAATAAGAAGCAGAAAACCAGTGAGAAGAAGAGCACTCCTACTGATGTTCAACAGAAGAAAAGGCCAGTTGAACACAATCCGACATAGGTCAATCCTTCTCAACCAATGAGAAAACAGGATTTAAAATTGAAGATTATTAAAGAAGTTTAACCTCTCAAAAGTAACAGCTCTATAATCATTAGAGAAACCCCAAAAAGGTCATTCAAAGTACAATTTCAATCAATTTTGGTAAATAGTGGTACAATGCATCTATTGAATGATGGAGAGATAAGGTTGTATAGCATTCTGTGGGATGAGAGAACCAAACCATACCCCACACGGATGACAAAGCAGAAGTACACTATATTTTCAGTTACAAAAAGAACTGTGATCAAGATTGTACCTGACTTACAACCAAGACCTTACATTGTTCGCATTGTGGAAAAGGGGAAGAAGAAAATGTATCCTAAAGGGATGGCGAGTGATCTGATGGAATATCAGATTGCAAATGAAGTGAGAAACATAGATGAGGCATGCTATGCAACCCAGCATAAAGGAACCTATGTTTCCCATTACATTTCAAAGGCATCAGGAAGTAATTGTGGTTGTCGAACCACTAAGGAAACTTCTTAGGTAGTTGGAAGACTCACAGAAGGGCAGTACAGATGCATCAGGATTGGAGATATTAGTTACAACATAGAGACTTTTGTGAATCTAATTATGCACATTAGACGCTTGAATTCTGTGTCTTCAATTGGAGATGTCCTACACCTATTTAGAAGACAAGTCCCAAGACTACTAGCCCTAATGACCTTGATCTCTCGGAACCAAACTTATCTTTTAAACCTCCTACCTTTACAATTAATGGACCATATGTCATATCTTCAGACGCATATACTACTACTATCGGTATTGAAGTAGTACAACAGAAGTATGATGATCCCTTAGTGGAAGGCATTGAAGATAAGGTTGATGATCTGCGTGCTTCAGTGAGTGACTTGCGTAAGGAAGTAGAGTACATACGACAAGACCTCAAGTCACTCCGCAATGAAATGAGAGAAATGTTTTCTGAAGTTATGAAATATCTGAGGTTATGATCTTTTTGATGAATAACAAATAGGGGGAGAAAGGAGAAAGGAGAAAGAAATGAAAAAAATAGGGGGAGAAAGGAGAAAGGAAAAAGACCAGAAGATGAGAAGAATAGAAGAAGAAGAAGAGAAATGTATATAAGAGAGAGACTACAATTCTTTTCAAATTGTATACAGTCTTATATTGTATATCGTCTTATAAATAATACTTTCATTATAAAAACTATTATTGTTTGTTATCATCAAAAAGGGGGAGATTGTTAAGTCAAAATGACTTTACGATTTATAATTTTGATGAAAATCAAGTAATAATAATAATATTAGAAAGTAAAACGAAGTGCAGAGACAAAAATAAGACGAAGCGCAGAGACAAAAGTAAGACAAAGTGTAAAGACAAAAGTAAGACGAAGAGCGGAGACAAAAGTAAGACAAAGCGGAGAAGCAAAAATAAGATGAAGCGAAGTGGAAACTAAGACGAAGCGGAAACTAAAACGAAGCGAAGACGAAAGAGAGATGAAGCAAAAGCAAAAATAAGACGAAGACCTGATACCGCGTCGGATGGTTAATCAGTCTGAGTTAGTAACATAACTCAACTGAATATCTGTTTCTTCAAAGATTAAGGAACAAGAAGAAAGAAGCGGTTATCAAGAAGCGGTTGAAGACGAAGGCTATAAATACTAGTCGGAGTCAAAGACTGTAGAAGTTAGTGAATTTGAAAGAGCTAGAGATTTTAAGAAAACTAGAAACACTGTATTGATTGTGCTAAACATTGAGAGCTATTTTTTTTTCTGTAACAAAGCTCGCAAACATCTTTCTGTAAGAAAGAAGAAAAGCTGGTAGCCTGAAGAGGCTAAGAGAGAAAAACAATACTTGCTGTAGAGACCTGAGGAGGGTCAGTGAAAAGAATACTTGTATTTTTGAGAAGTATAGTGAAATCTCAGAAAGGATTCTGAGGACTGGACATAGCCCACGGTTTGGGGTGAACCAGGGTAAATTGTTGTGTTAACTTCTACTCTAAACTCTAAACTTTTATTCTTATTATTTTTATACAAAGTACTTAGAAGTTAACTGCAATACATCGTGATATTTTCACTCAATAGTTTTGGAGAAAGCAAGTTTTTTAAAAAATACATAAGGAGATCGTATTTACGAAAAAGAATACACAATTCAACCCCCTCTTCTTATGCATTTTGTATATCAAATATAAAGTCTATACTTATGTGTGATTTACTTCAAGAGTGTGTTTAAAAGTTGGGTTGAATGATCATATTAGCAATAATTGATCGGTTCATGTGTCATGTTTATGCCTCATGTTTCATCATTATTTTTTAACAAAGATCTAAGAAAAAGATTTTTTTAGAAAATTAAAAATCACGAGAATTTTTTTGCAAAATTTTTAAACATTAGAAGTTTTTAAGTTAATTAAACCAAAGGAAAATCTTTGGTCTTTTACCCTATAAAATTTATATTTTAAAAGTTACAATACATGGATAGTTATTTAAAGATATTCACAGTAAAAATAATTTTAAAATTAAATCATATTTTCTAATTTTTATTAGTAGTTAAATAATTAAATAAAATTTATTAAAAATAAAAAAATTACACCTCTTTCTTACTTTCAAAAAAAATTACACCTCTTTCTTGTTATGTTTATTTGTTATACCTACATTATATCTCTATATCTATCCTATATACTTACAAGTTATAAGTGGTCACAAATAAATAAGAAAATTTGAGAAATAAATTAATTATAAAATCATCATCATCATCATCATCATACCCAGTCCGAAGTCCCGCAATAAAGTAAGGTCTGGGAAGGTATGATAGTACGCAGCCTTACTCCTACATAGTAGAGAGGCTGTTTTTGGTAGACCCACATGCAAATGTGACAGTAAAATAGTAATACAGGTTAAAGAGTAAATAAGTAAAAACTGGCACGCTAAATAATGAAATAAATAAAATTACAATAAATACATAAGGATATACCTGATGGTGACCAAATTTGCTAATACCTTACACGCTGCAAAGACTGGTTCTTTTTATCGCTAATTATGCTAGGGGTATTCACTGAGAGACCCTAAGGATATGACAATCTGATGGTTTTAGACAGCTTTGCCAGATCTTTCCCCACTACACCTGACCTGAAAAACCAAGTTGAAGGCCCGAAAGCCTTGTCTAAAATTTACACTAGCAAAGGTGGAAAGGACATTTGGGTCGGACTTCCTACGCGGTAAGTATGTGGCGCGAGGGCTTTAAAGGGTATCATTTACTCTTATTCGATCACGCTAGACTTTTCTATTTCTAACCACTGCCTCAGTAAGGGCCAACTCTGACATATCTTTCTTGATCACTTCCCTCCAGTTTTTGTAAGGCCTGCCTTTTCTCCTTTTGTAGTCACTAAGGGTTATGATCTCACAGCGTCGTACCAGAGCATCAAAGGGCCTCCTGTGCACATGCCCAAACTACCTAAGCCTTGTCTCTCTCAACTTGTCAGCAATACTAGCCACCTGTAGTTTGTCTCTTACCACACGATTCTAGACCCTATCTCTTTTGGTAATGTTTGGGTTCGTCGTGGCCAACTTTTGAGAATTCCCGAGAAAGTTTCAAATCTGGAAAAAGTTTGTCGTGGAAAAGTTTTCCTATACAGCTTGAACATGCTTCGGTATTTTAGGCATAACTTTTTCTGTAGTTATCCAAATAGAATTATTGTTATTTTGGAGTAAACTAGAGACATAGGGATAAAAACTGTTTGAAGAAATCGAGTTTTAATTCAGTATCTAAGAATTTTTATTTTGGATGGAAGTTGAGCACATAATACTGATTTAGTATAAGAATAGTCCAAAAATGTTTGGGGGTATAACTTTCATATTTCTAAACCAAATTGAATGATTTTTGTGTCATTAGAAACTTACGACATTGGGGAACATTTGTTTAGAAGAATGTGTTATCAAATTTCTTCATTTACCTGATCATAGAAAATTGACCCAAAGGTCTAGATTTTAGGAAGGGTCTTAGTTCATGAAGTTTAGGAAATACATCGATATAAGTATTCTAGAATCAATTCTAGTGAATATGCTTTATGGGTTCTTAATTTGAATTCCTATTGAATGGGATTTTGCCATTGTTAAAGGGAATCAAGAGAGGCAAGAAGAGCAAGAAAAAAGGCACCTTTGACCAAGTTTTTAAGAAAGGAATTCAAGGTGGTTTATTTTTTATAATTGAGTAATATGCCATAAATGTTTCTTTTGAAAGAATGAAAATAAATGATTTTTAACTACTTTATACATGTTTGTTTATTGCTATTTAAATGCTTTAAGAGAGTGCTACATGTTTGTATTTGAAATTTGTTAATGATTTTGGAAAGAAAATAAAATGATTTTGAAAAGATGTTATGTTTACGAAATCAAGTTTCGAAAATATGCCATTTTGAGCAATCTATTTCAAGTAATGAAATACATGTTATGTGGGTTTGGTTTGATCCATTCTATATGTCAAGTGCACTTCGGCTAAAGACTTCTCCCGCCTGCCCACCAGTGGCACGGAGCTCCTTTATAGACTCCCTCATGTTTACGACAACACAAAACTACTATGTAAGATTGCGATAGTTTGTTCTATTCACGACTACATAGGACAATTATGTGGGAATGTGATAGTTCATTCTATTTATGGACCTACCCAAACCATTTTGATGTGCTTATGTGTTTACGTGTGTTAACGAGTTTTAAGAATGCATGATTTAGGTTGCCTATGAATTGTTTGATAAGTGAGAATTTGGAAAATATGTGTTATATGATTCAATGTGAAATTTGTAAAATGGAAATGAATATTTCAATGGTTTTTTCTTGTTAATAATTATAAAACTATTACCCACGAGCTTTTAACTCAACCCCATCCTTCCCTATCTCCAGGTGATGAGGAAGAGATCGAGTGAGCGAGAGAGTCAAGGCTTCATTCTGAATTCTGCATGTTTTGTATTTTAAGCTAATTCTTGTAAAGCAAGGCTTTAGATGCATTTCAAGATTTATTGGGTTATATATCTTTTGTATTTTGTATTTTGATATCGATGATGTAATTTGGCTTGAAATGCCATTAAAGCTTTGTAAAACTCTTCCTTTTGAGGTTATTGAAATATGAATTGTGTATGGATGAGGTTGAGTTGAAATTAGGTATACTTGAGGAAGTTATTGATTTGAGATGATAAATTTTGAATACGAATTGTTGTTATATATATGTGAGATGTGTTATGGAAAAAAGCAAGATAGAAAATTGTGAACAATGAGAATTAGTTGTAAGTAATGAATTAAATGAGTAGAGATTAGAGAGCATGATGAAATAATATTGGTAGTGAATTGTTATGAAATGATGTAGTATCAAAGGAAATGAATTTGGGAAAATTTAGAGTGAAAGTAAGGTTGGAGAAACCTCTGGGAAGGCTCTTGAGTGAGTTTTGATGACCTCGGGGCTTTGCTGCGGTGAAGCCAAATGTTGGCAAAACTTATCCCAAAAAGTCTTTGGAAATTACTTCCGTATTTTCACCGCCGCGAACCCGCTCTTGCTTCCGTAGAATTTTTCCTCGAAATCCATTGTTTTCATGGAGGCTTACGTTTTTTATGACTCTGGAGTTGGGCTTTGTAAACGGGGCCCAACAATGAAGCAAGAGATTAAACCTCCCAATGCGGAAAGGACCTTACATATTGAAAAGATGTTAAGGAAGGTAGGAGGGTAATGATAAAGATCTAATAGGATCTATACCTTCAGCCTAAACACCTTAAATTGAATAAAGAGGAAGGAAAACATAAAAGTAGCCTCAGATCAAAAACTTGGTTATAGAAGCAGCCTTGGAGTTCTTTAAAAATGGAAAATTCCTTAAGGAGTTCAACAAAACCTTTATAACCTTGAAACCCATAGGTCCAATACCCTAACTCTAATGGTGAATATAGGCCAATTTCATGTTGAAGCTTTCTTTACAAAATTATTAAAGAAAATATTGGCTTTTAGAATAAAAAATGTGATGAGTAATATGATCAATGAAGCATAATGAGGAATCTGGGAGGATAAATTGGAAAAATTTCCTACTAGTGCAAAAGTTATTTAAAGGATATGAAAGAAGAAACTCAAAAAAAAAACTATGCCCTAAAGATACATTTCCAAAAAGGTTTTGATACAAGAAGTTAGGACGTTATCTTACAAGTATTGGCATTGTTTAGATTTCCTCTTAGATTTAGTGAATGGGTAAAGAATGCATAACAACTCCCTTATTTTGTGTCTTAGTTAATGGGGACCTACCAAATTGTTCAAGGGGAGTAAAGCCTGAGATAAAGGGACCCTATATTCCCTCATTTATTAATCATATGTATAGAACTACTGACAAGATTGGTGAGATACAATAAATCCGTAAACCCTCACTTTGGCTACCACGGTAAATGCAAGAAACTTGGATTATTTAGCCTAAGCTTTGTAGATGACCTTCTAATGCTCTATAAAGCTAATGATATGTCAATATTTACACTAATAACATCCCTCTAGATGTTAAAATAGTTATTTAGTCTCTAAATCAATTATAGGAAATTTTATTTAATTATCTCATCAAGTGCATATACTGAAGTAGATTGGTTGTCTAGGTTATTATGAGTACAAATTAATGACCTCCCATTCATTTACTTCAGAGTCTCCTTATCCACCAAATGAATACAATATAGAGATTTATCACTTCTTTTCGATAAATTTTAAAAAAGTTAGGATCCTGGGGTAATAAGGATCTTTCTAATAGAGGTAGAACTATGCTAATAAAGTTAGTTATAAAATTCTTACATGTGTATTAGTTAGTCTATATGTTCCTATCAAAGAGAGTGACCAAGTCATTGGATAGATTGATAAGAGGGTTAGCTAGAAGGAGGTTAACAATCCAATTTTAGAAAGAGGGTTAGGGATAAACTCTATCAGCCTGATTGATAAGGTCCTCATAGTAAAGAGGTTATAGGGACTACTAGATAATAAGAACAACTTGTGGACTAAGTGCATAAACATGCATCTCCTAAAAGATAGAAGCCTATGAGAAATTCAACTAGGGCCAAACACCTTCTAGTTAATAAACTAATTCATGAAGCTTAGGGATAACTTATCTAGCTCTTTTAAATGTGAGATTGGAATTGGAGAAAGAGCCTCCATCCATTATGATAACTGGAGCAAAGTAGGACCCTACACTTGACTAATCTATAAGGAACCTAGCTAAATAGTGTCTTTATTAATGTTAAAGCAAAAACATAGCCCTAGGAAGAGCTTTGATAATACCAGGATACAACCCTAATCCTACGAAAGGAGATAGGTATACCTAGCTCCAACAGTCATCAGGTAAATTAACAAAAGAGTCCTTTAAGAAAGTGTTAAGAGAAGGAAAGGAAAAGGTAAGTTAACACAACATTGTATGGAATAAGAACCTGATGCCTAGGTTGTCCTTCATAATGTTCTAGTTGTTAAACAAGGCCTATTAACAAAGGACACGTTAAGGTTCCTCAATATTTTAGATGTTTACATCCTATGTAAGGAGGATAGAGAATCACTTATCTTTTCTATAATATTGTCGCTAAAGGCATTTCTTTAGCAACGATTTTACGTTAACCGTTACAAAATTCTGGACATTTGGCAACGATTTAAGTATTTATTCGCCAAATTGTTGCCAAAGGTTGAGCCTTAGGTGATGATAGTTTTAAACGTTGCAAAAACATAGAGTTTTCACCACAAAATAGCAATTTCATCACAAAAAGTTGGACTTTTGGTGACGAAATAACAAATTTGTTGCCAAAAGTTGATATTAAAATTTTTAAAATTAATAATGTTAAAAAGATAATTTTTAATGCTAAGTATGCTTAATAATCCTAAGGTTAATTATAATTGACATTTATTTATGGTTTTTCATATAGTTTCATTTTCCTTCTTTATTAATTTGTTTAAATAGCTAATGCATTAAAACTCTATAAATTTGTTTTATTATATGGATTTATAAATTTATATACAAATAATTCTTTAATGATGCTTATTGTTTATAGTACACATCCATTAATACAAATATTTCATAAAAATATTAGGAATCTTAAAATTGTTAAATGTTTTAAATATATTATTGAAAAACACATGATGATCGATAACTTAAAAAGACAAACATACCTTTTTAAATTATCTATAACATACCTTTTTAAATTATCTATTTTGATATAAAAAGATAAATATACATAACATTTTAATATTAATAAGATCAAAAATATAATAAATTTAAGTTGACTACTACCCTTAATCATTAATGTTTATTAATAATAAAATAATAATACATATAAATATTGAAATATGGTAAGCAATATATTATATTGATATAAGGTAAGTAGTATAAGATTTTAATTTCAAGTTCAACAATTCTTATAGACAAAATAATAAATAAAGTTTCATGCTTATTCCATCGAAAAGGAAAAGAAATAATTGTTTTTCTGGATTCCAAGTGACACGAGACTCGGTAGAAGAGGTAAAGGAGTCTCCTATGTTTGGATTCCCAAGAAGGGTCCTTGTACATTTGAAGGCGTCAATTGAAATTGTCAAAGATCTTCCATCAGATGATGGGTTATTGACACTCTCTTCTAACAACTTTTTAGGTTGAACTAAATCAGCAAAAGATATAGTGAATGATCCCCAAATGCAGTATGAATCACTGAATTAGATGAACCATTTGTACGATGCGTTTCACCTAAGAAACAATTAGTATAAAACTTAAATAGCTAATTAAGTTTAATGGTATAACGAACCAAAATTTGAACACGTGTGAACCTGATTGAACAAATATAGTAATTTGAATCGACGATTACTCTAAAATAACCAATTTCCCTAATCTTATACTTACCATTGAAATATTGCCATTGCTTTTGTTTTCATCTATGTTCTCTTAAAGATTTGAGGAAGCTTTACACAATACATAGTATATATAATCTAAAGTTCATTTGATAGCTTCCTAACAAAAAATGAGATACAAATAATTAAGGAAGAGAGTTAATTCGGATAATACTAAGAACCTTAAAGAAGAAGATCGACCATTAAAGGCAAGTGGTGATTAGAATTTTATAAGGAGATTAGTTGTTCATCAATTTGTTCTTCACTAGTGAGAATTTTGCCATATTCCTCATAGTGGAGCTCATTTCCCCCATCAGAAAGACATTCTGCAATGAATTAATGTTAACATTTTTATTTTAAAAGTCAGTTTAGCATAAAATTCATTATGTTTAATTAATTTCTTTTGGTAATCAAATCCCATAAATCCTCAGGGGTCGAATAAATTGATTGAAAATTGAATGGAACTTTACCATACAAATCCTAGCAACAAAAAGAAAAGGTGATCCCTTTTAGAAGTTAAATACTCTAACAGACCTTTAATCAAACAATTAGTATGCTGTCCCCAAAGAAGTATGGAATGTGGAAAGAAAATTGTCAACCTATACACAGCCAACATAAAAACACAGTTCACCATCTTCCAAACACAAACACAAACAAAAATCCATACCAGAAAACCTACATTAATTCCAAAACCTAACCAAAAAAAATATAGCACAACACAAGGAGGGTTCTTAAAAGCAGAAAAGTTTAACAGTACCAATACAAGAGACCATGCTTCTTCGACGGTGACGACCACAATATTGGAGATGATGCTTCTTTGGTGGTGAACCAAAAGAAAATATGCTAGCTAACACCAAAATGAAGAGAGCTTTGTTTTCATGTTTATAACCTAGTAGAAAACAACATTATTTTTTATTAAAGATAACAACTTCATTTTCAATTAATTCAGAAGAAATTTACCATTTGGCGCGATTCAAAAAAGACAAAACTAATTTATATTACATTAATTGATATGATTAGACAATGTTATATGGTTTCATAAAACTTTATTTATTACATATAAGTTGTATATTTTTTTTATATAAATGATATATTACAAAAAATTTGCTAAATATAAAAGTTGTATAAATGTGAAACATATTGGTAATGATTTTATAAAATCATCTTCAAGTGATAACAACAAATGATGTTGTTGTTGGCTTTAACTGTTTTTTTTGTGTGTATAAAATGGAACAAAAATGACATCATTTTTTATGTTCTTAGCTTCGGTTGTTTTGGTTAAAATGGAAGGAAAACGGTGTTGTTTGTTCTAACAACAAACGACGTCATTTTCCTTCCACTTTAAACGACAAAACAGAAGACCCCTCCCCTTTTGTTTTCACCTTCTTCCTTTATTTTCTATCCTTTTCTTCTTCCATCTTCATCATTCATCATCTTCATTTATTTTTCCATCGACTGCTTCCATCATCTCCTTCATTATCTTCAGTTAACTGTCCGTTGAGATTGGTCATCCATGCTCTACTCTTGGGTTTATTTTCTTGTTTCAATTTTTGTGTTAAATGGTTTTATGTTCATCAGTTTTGTTACTGTGGATTGAGTTGTCTGCGTCTATTTCAATTGTTAATGAGTCATTGTTTGTTGTTCTGTGTTAATGTTAGTGAATAATGGAAAAAGACAACGATTTTGTTATTAGTTAAGGATGAATTTATGATGCGTACCAAGTGTTCGATGAAAATTCTATTAAGGATGACCATTGTTTTTTTTCTTCTAAAAAATTATAACAACTGCCTTTCCTTTACTGCAAGGATTGATTAAATTAAATTGATTGCTATATAGTTAGTCATGTTAGTGAATGTGGCATCTTTATATACAATGTTGTGAGCATTTTAAATTACAATGTCTCTTTAGTTTAATAATGTTGTGAATAATTTAATATACAATTTCTTTTTTTGTTTATGTAATATATAATCAAAGATATTTGTAATGTCATCATTATTTGAAATTTTCATTTATTAAATTTCAAATAACATTTTATGAAATTATATGTTATATGCCACAACTTTCAATATTTGAATTAAAAACAAGTTTGTATCTTTGTTGAGTATAAAAAATAAAGAATTATAAGTTTGAATTTTTACTATAGCCAAAAACAGGCAGAAAAATCTAATTATTCATCATTAACATTGTAGGATTTTATCCTTGTAAATAAAATATAATTTAGTTCTCATTAATTTAGAAAATAATATTTATACATTTAATATTCACTATAACTAATCATATTGTTCATTTATTAGATAGTCAATCATAACTAACATTTGTAGCTTATTCATTTATACATCTTCATTCCTATTTCTTATATAGAGAAATTCTTTATCTATAGATATAATTCAAGACAAGACGATCAAATCCCATATCCAACAAAATTTACTTTCATCTTCCTCATCTTTTTAGGAATTGTTGCTTTAAAATTTGTTCTTAAACTTTGCAATATTAGTGGGTGAGGTGTCTTAGCTTCACTGTTAACATGTTTCTTTTATTTACTAGTTAACTTAGTGATTTAAGAGGTTAAATACCTACTAACAATTTCTATTATTATCCACCAAGTCTTCAAATACCTTTAAGTAACCCATTTCATAAAAATATTTTCAATACAGAGAGAGTTGGAGCATTATGCCTTTGTAACTATTGTAAGAGTTTATAAAAAGTTAGCACTTGAACTACTTACTTAAGCTTTTTTGTTGTTCATTTTTTGGAATTGGGTTAACACATTTGTATACTTAAACTTTTATTTCTTTATTTCTTGTAATGGCTTAATTGAACCAGGGCCAATTTCACAATTAGAACACTAACTTCTGTTATTTGTCAACCGCATCTTCGATTGTTCATCATTCCAAGTATGTCACCAAACTTTTGTTCAATTTTTATATTTTGCTTGAATAAAGAAGAATTTATGTGAATGGAAGGAGAGCCTGACTTTTATATGTGAACTTGTATTGATTAATTGAGAACTAGTACTTATAATTATGGATAATTTGAGGCATAATAAACCCCTAGGATGGTATATAGATTGGAAACCCATGATGCAACTCTTATGAGGCTTATCAATGAAATATTTCACTAGCGTAGGAGTCACAGTGACAAGACCCTTTCTTGATTCATATGGTCTAACAATGCCACGTACCATAATATTTGTTTGAATTTAAACTTAATATATGAACTTGTGCTGATTAATCAAGAACTAGTAACTTGTATTGATTTATCATTATGTTACATAAAACAAAGATTGCATTTAGTAATTCAGTTATTTACTTTTAATTGTATAACTAGATGGACAAAAGTTGGATGTCTCATCAGAAATGGTCCACTAAATACTTAGGAGTTAAGAGTTTCATGCAATTTGTAAAAGATTATATGGATGTTGAATGTTGTATGTGTTGTCCATATATAGATTGCTTAAATGTCAACATTTAAAGCTATGATGTGGTATATAATCACTTGCTAATCCGAGGAATAGATCAATTCTATACTCGATAGCTTTATCATGGAGAATGTTCAGAAGCAAGTTGTAGTAGAAGTGTTGATGATAGTAACAATAATGATGGAGAAGATTGTGATATTAATGACGATGGGATTGCATAGATGTTAGAGGATTGTTGGAATTATATAGAGACAATGAATGAGGCTAGTTTGCCTAACATAATTTGTAGTATTACAGAAGATAATTTTGGGAAGTTATTGAAAGTTACTCAAGAAGAATTATATCTAGGGTGCTCAAAATTTCTCACAGCTATCTTTTGTTGTCAAGTTGTTGCATTTAAAGGTCTATAATAAATGGAGTAACAAGTCTTTTGACTTGTTAATTGACTTGCTTAATGATGCATTGCGTCTTAGACACAAATTGCCCAAATCTTACTATAAAGCAAAGAAATTATTAAGGGACCTTGAATTAGGATATATATCAATACATGCTTGTAAATATGATTATGATATATTTTGGAAGGACAGTAAAGATCTTGAAGAGTGTTCTATTTGTGGGACATAAAGGTGACGAGTGAATGATGGGAAAGGGAAAAAGATACCATATAAAATCCTGAGATACTTCCCTATTAAACCACAATTACAAAGGCTTTTTATGTCAATAAAAATAGTCATAGATGTGAGTTGGCATAAAGAGAAACACATTGATGATAACATTATATGTCATCCAGCAGACTCAATGACAAGGAAATACTTTAATGGAAAGTTTTCATGGTTTGTAGAGGATTGTCGTAATGTTCAACATGGTTTAGCATCAGATGGTTTTAATCCATTTAGTAATATGGGTACTTCTTACAACATTTGGCCAATAATTCTAGTGCCATGCAATTTACCTCCATATAAGTGTAGGAAGGAGCCTTTTATGTTATTGTCTTTACTTGTTCCAAGACCTATTGCTCTTAGTAAGGATATCGATGTTTACATGCAACCACTACTTGATGACTTAAACCATCTCTGCTAGGTTGGATTAGAAACTTATGATATTATTGAAGGTGAAACATTTAGAATGCATGTGGCTATTCTGTGGACTATAAATGATTTTCTAGTATATGGAAAATTTTATGGATGGAGTACTAAGGGTATATAACATGTCTTATATGTAACCATCAAACTCATTCAATGAGGCTATAAAGTAAAATATGTTATACGGGATGTCATCGTTACTTAGAACATGGGCAGAGATGGTGAAGAGGAAAATTGTTTAATGGCAAAGTAGAATTGGGTGAAGTTCCTTTACACTTGTCTGGTCGTGATGTGATTTACCAACTATCAAATTTTGGTAATATTACACCTGGAAAGCACCCAAGTAATAGAAAGTGAAAGTGAAATGTTGTTAAGCTTAATTGGAATAAAAATGCACCTTTTTCAATTTGCTATATTAAAGGGAATTGCTACTAAGGCATAATCTTGATGTGATGCATATTGAAAAAAATATTTGCAAGGATATTTTAGAAACTTTAATGGGAATTGATGAAAAAACGAAAGATATAATTAAGGCTAGATTAGAATTGGAAGAGATGAATATAAGAAAATATTTGCATTTGAAAAGAAGAGATGATGGGTTATACATCATTCCACCTGCTTGTTACAATATGCCAACGAAGGAGAAGCAAAATTTTTGTCAATTTGTTAAATCGGTCAAGTTTCCTAATAGGTATGCATCTAATATAGTCCGTTGTGACAATGTTCAAGACGGATAAGTATCATGATTGAAAAGCCATAATTGTCATGTACTTTTGCAATGATTACTTCCTGTTGGTATATGTGGAAATTTGCTCAAGGATGTGTCCGTAACTTTGGGACAATTGGTTGATTTTTTAAGCAATTATGTTGCAAGAAACTAAATGTAGAATAGTATGATTTTTTTTAAAAAAGGCATAGCTTTGATTATGTGAAAGATGGAATTAGTTTTCCCCTATCTTTTTTTTTGATGTTACAATGCATTTAGCAATTCACTTAAGAAAGAGGCAAAACTTTATGGACTAGTTCAATTTCAATGGACATTCCCTATTCAAAGGTAATTTATATTAACTTCTAATTTTTTTCTAAAGTTATTACTTAGTACAATATTAATGTTTTATATTTTGTTTAGGTTTTTATGTTCTCTTAAGTGTTATGTATGTAATAGAGCTTGACATAAAGGGTCTATTGTAGAGGCTTATATAGTGAATGAATGGTTGATAATTTGTTCGATGTATTTAAATGACGTGGAGACAAGATTTAATAGACAAAGCGTAACTTTGATTTTGATCAAGATGGTGGGTTATCATTTTTCTTCCAAAAAGTAAGGCCATTAGGTCTCAGAAAATATATGGAGTTAATTAAAGACGAACTTGAAATTGGGCATTGGTTTATTTTGAACAACTGCTAGGAAGTTGATATAGATATGGAGTATGTATATTACTTTTGATTCAAATTTCATATTTAAATTTTGTGGTTCATTTTATATTTCTTGATCTCTATTTAATTTTTTAAATAGAGAGCACAAATATTTGATTCAAAGCAAAGGGATTGTTAATGTTGAAGAAAGGTATAACGTTAAGTTCGTATCATGGTTTAGGACTCGAGTAGGTTATTAATGGAATATTATAAACTTATGGCAATTTGTACGTTAGATTAACTTTTAATTATAATTTGTTTTACAGATGATATAGTTACATAACCGTAACATGTAAGAGACGATAATAGCATTATATGCTTTGGCATGTAGGCCTTATATGTGTGGCAAAAAATTTATAGATTGTATTATTAATGGAGTTAGCTTTCACATACACGATCGAGACAATTAACTTAGAAGCCAAAATTGTGGGGTTTGTTGTTGAGAGATGTCATAACAATGATTTTATTGACTTTTACAGGGTCATCTCAGAAATAATAGAGTTGCATTACATCAAGGATAAAAAGGTTGTTCTATTTAAATGCAAATGGTTTAATCTTGGTGACATAAAAGTGAATGGCAATATTACAAGCATCAACGTTAGTAAGACTTGGTATGATAATGACCCTTTGTCCTTGCAGGTTTTTTACCTCAACGACACTGTATTAGACAACAATTGGAAGGTTGTTCAAAAGTTTCAACTCCAAAATCCCTTTGATTTTTATGAAAGGTAAAAAGGTCAAATAAGTGACAATGGTGATGAAGCATATCAGAGTTGAATAATGGAGACATACAAATAGAAGATGTAGATATGTTAGCATTCCATAGGAGAGATGTTGCTTCCAATATAATACAAGTGGATGAAGTACAAGCTAATCTTGTCATACAAAGAGATGGAGACTATATTGAGGATGAATTATATGACAACGATGATACGTTGGCTGAATATAATAGTGATGAAGAGTCGAATCATCATGTAATTAATGATGAAGATTTTCAAGATCTTGGTCATGATAATTGAAGGTGGGACTCATGAGTGACTGCTGTGAAATAGTTGGAAGCATGATTGGTTGGTGAAGATATGGTTATTGTTCAAAATCCATTAAATTGAATCCTCACTATGCACTAACATCAATAGGGGAAACATAGTGATAAGGTGGAAACCCTGAACTCCCTTTACCACTTTCCATTTGTGATAAGAGAGGAGATCTTAAGGTGAGTTGGTAATCAGTTTCTTAGTTGCTGAAGGAGAGGGTGTTGTATGATTGGATTGATATCCAACCAATTGTCGAACCAAAACCAGGTTTTTTCACCATTTCTAATTTGATGCTTTATGAAGTGATATAGGAGCTCTGTCATCTTCATTAGTTGTTTAAAAATAGGAATGCCAGCAGAATCCAAATATGCTTATTGAAAGTTCAAATTCTTGAAATAGTTTTCATGTAACAATTTTTTCCATAGAGCCTTCCTATCTGTGTATAGCCTTTATAATATCTTGCTCATTAAAACTCTCTACATATTAGCTAACGAGATAATCCCAAGTCCTTTGCGTTTTTTTAGTATAATAACTTTGCTCCACTTTATTTTTCCTTCTTTGAGTTTCCCAGTTGATTGGACCATATTCAGTCCATCTCCTTGATAGCTCTTCTCGGTATTGCAATATGCGCCAGCTAATGAAGATGAAGGCTTATAAGTATTGAAGTGACTAAAGTGACTCTCGCTGCATATGATAAGTGTCAGTTCTGCCAAGCCATCAATCGAGCTTTTAGACGATTAATGAGTGGGAAACAATCTTGAAACTTAAGTTTATGTGCTAATATAGGGACACTAAGATAGCTAAACGTTGTAGTAATATTTTAAAGGCCTGTTAGTCACATAATTTCATCCACAATTTGTACATCAACTGACACACAAATATTGCTCTTAGTTGTATTGTGATATAACCCAGACCATTGAGAAAACAACTAAAGAGTGTTCATTATAAGTCGAATAGAACGAATATCTGAAGCATATGGCAAAATCAAGTTGTCAGCATATATTAGATGTGTGATGTTTACCTCCTTACACTTATAATGGAATATGAAGCCCTTATTACATGAGACAAGCCTTCTCAATAATCTGGAGAAGCCCTCCGTTATAAGTGTAAAGAAATATGGAGACAAGGGATCTCCTTGCTGTATGCCTTGACCAATTTAAAAAGGTTTAAAGGGTTGTCTGTTAACTAATACACTCAAGGATAGAGGCTGACTACAGATCATAATCTAGTTAATAAATTGTTGCGAAAGATGCAGCGCCTCGAGACAAATCCGTTTGAACTTCCAATTGATTGTATCAAAGGCCTTGAAGAAATCTATCTTAATGCAACAAAGGCTAATTTTTTTCCCATACTGTAATCCTTAAACAACTCTTTGATCAACAAAATGATATCACCATTATTTCAATCATTGATAAAAGCCCTTTTGTATTGTTCACAATACCAGTTAGTATCGATTTGAGGCATTTAGCAGTAGCTTCATTATAACCTAATAAATGGTGTTGCAATAAAAAATAGAACGAAAATTAAGCAAGGTATAAGGCTGATGCTTTTTTGGAACAAGGCAAACATACGTATGATTTATTTCCTAGAGAAGCTTGGATGATTTTAAAAAATCAAGGACATCTTGAATAAATACCTCATCAGTGACAGTCATGTTTTCTTGAAGAATAATGCATTAGACCTATTTGAACTGGGTGATTTTGAGGGATGAAGGCTGAATAGGACTTTGTGTATATCATTTGTAGAGAATAGGGCGACTAGTAGCTCCTTGATAGTATGATCAACAATATTCAGTCCAAACAGACAAAAAGCATTGATACTAGGAGAAACAAAAAAGTCAACATAAGGTTTAAGAAGTGATCTTCAGCTAATTGGAGTCATTGGTGTTGCTTAATGTATTCCACACCGTCAACATCATGCAGTGTGGAGATTTTATTTGTGTTTCATCAAGTAAACATCGATGAGTAAAATTACACTGTATTTGCATCTCCATTATGAAACCAATTCAGGCATGCCTTCTGTTTGAGAACTGATTTGAGGAAAATAAGAGCATTAAGATAATCCCGAAGACATTGCCTCTCCACCTGTCTATATGAATCAATGTGTGGATATTCAAAGCAATTATGTTGTGTGAACAGTAACATATCCTTGAGAGTTTGAATATTGTTATTTCTGCTGGCCAGAAAAATTTTAAGAGCACCCTTCAAATGCCTCAGCTTCATCATAAGTTGATAGACCTTAAAACTAACCACCTTGGTATCCCAGTATTCCTGAACTTGTTCAGTAAGCCATTAGTATCTGCATGACCATTAAGGAATTTAAATAGTGCATCAATTTAGCCATGCTCTCATAATCTCTGGATCAATATAGGGGATTGATCAAACATGAGGTTATCGCCGAAGTGGAAAAAAACATTAAAGAACTGGACCAAACATAAAGAGTTAACGGGAGAACGTTCAAATTTCTTCTAAACCAGGAGATTACCTTGTTGGTTATTTGACCAAGTGAGCAGTCTACCAATGATTTTAAGATAAACCAAATCAACATTTAACAAGAAATTAGAAAGCTCTTTTTTTTATGTTGATGTGAATATTGCTTGTCACCCTTAATTTCTACCAAATTCAAAGAGCAATTAAAGTCATTAGTCACAAGCCAAGGGGAGGAAATGTTCAACTTTTGATTTTGCAAATCTAACCAAAGCTTTTAACGCTGAAATATGAAATTAGAGACATACACCAATATAACTACAAATTTGGAGTTAGTATTGCTCATTTGACATAGAAACTAAAAAAATTGATCCAATTTAGCACATTAAACTCAATCCAATCATCATTATAAAAACAAAATCCTACCATTGTAATGCGAGTTATGATTATAATATAGCTCCCTGTTTCTACCTAAAAATTGATCACTAGAAAATGTAAGAGGATCATTTATTTTGGTTTCAAGTAAACCAACTAGAATTGGTCTTTTATCCTTAATCACCTCTTTCAACACAGATCCTTTTTTAGGTTTGTTGAGCCCTCGTATGTTCCAGACTATGATGGACCAGGGGGGAGGGGAGAAGTTTCCCCCTATATTTGTCATTTTTCTTTTCTTTCGAGTAGAACGCGTTCGTGCCTTAGCAGTATAGTTTGAATCATCCATATCAGAAGAGTTTGTGAGATGATCAGGTGACATTAAGGTGGGATTTGGTTCTAATCCCTCTTGCCTATTTATTTCAACAGAGGGACTTCTCACATCAGTTTGAATTGGTTTCAAAGGGCAAATCACTGCATAGTAATGTCCATGAGGTGTTGCTACCGTTTCTTGTTTCTTATAATCAAGAGGAGCCATATCTATGGTAGGATTCACTAATTCTTCTTACTAACCAGTCTTGAACTGCTTCCTAGTTAGAATCCATTTTTTAGCATAATGGTTCGGCTTCCATAGGTAGGATAATTGGATCTCCATTTTTTTTCCATCATACTAGAGTCACCCCAAGTGAGAATAGATAAACTGTCTTGTAAGGAAGCATTTTTCAAGACTTCCACGCAAAGTTTTGCGTAACCTACTCTTTGCATCATGACCATTTGCAAATCCATACCAAGTGGTTTGCCTAAGGAACTAGCAATATAACTGAAGCCCTCAATCGTCAACACTCTAAAGGAAGGTTATGAAAATGTACCCATAACGGTAAAGCATCAATGTTACTCCTATTGAGAGACATTCCTAGTTTCCATTATTGGACAAATAAGGGTCTAATATGCCAAGACCCTTGTTTTACAATCTATGTTAAATTTGTGTCATCCTGAAACTTGAAGAGGATAGTGCCATCCTCATGTAGCAAGACTTTATCAAGACCTATTTTGCTCCAACGAGCCTTTGCCCATGCATGTACAACCAAAAAACCTAACCTTTTACATCAAAATAATCCTACTAGAGCAGAGGACTAGGCCTTTGCACCAGCTTGTACCAGCTCAATGGGATGAGAGACTATACCATTTTGGACCACATTCTGGTAGTGTAAGAGTACCCTTAATGTTTTTGCAGGTTTTTGATGTTTGAGTTATGTTATTGCTATTATTGGTGTTTGAGTTATGTTTATGTGGATTTTTGAATTTTGGGTTATATTTATGCATATTATTGATGTTTGAGTTATGTTTATGTAATTTTTTGGTGATTGAGTTATGTTTATGCATATTGTTGATGTTTGAATTATGTTTATGCAGATTGTTGATGTTTGATTAAGTTAATGTGGATTGTTGATGTTTGAGTTATGTTTATGCAGATTGTTGATGTTTGAGTTATGTTTATGTGGATTGTTGATGTTTGACTTATGTTTATACATATTATTATTGTTTTCCTTATGTTAACGCAGACTACCTATGTTTTGTTGGATCGGAAAAAGAAAGCATGCAATAGTTGGAGAATCGGTATATTTCAAAACTTTTTAGAAATCATATTTGCAGCGGAAGCAATATATCCAAATCATCATGTCAATCCATACATGATATGGTATAAAGATAATAATAAACATGAACAAGATAGTGATATTACCGACTCCTTCGCTACAGCTTTAATTCCTCGCTTCGCTATCATCTCCTTCTTCTTGTATCCAAAGCTTTTGCTTTTGAATCCTTTCCTCTGTCAATCTATCATCTCCTTGTTGTTGTATTCTCAACCAACTGGATCTACCACTTGTTCTTCTTGGACAATTTGGTTAACGAGATCCTTTGGTGGGAAAGGAGAAGAAACAGTTAGGAGGAGTATTGTTTTAGAAGAAAGAAGGAAAAAAGGAGACACTTCTCATGTAATTTTCAATTTTTTCATGCAAGATAGGAGAGAGATGATAAAATTGTAAGAACACCTTCTTACCCTCTCCCACTTCCGGTTAACAATAAAGGAAAGAAGAGTCTTCCATCCAATGCATCATTTCTTCATTTAATCAATCATAAAGAAGCCATTAAATGAGACTC